>JAGFMF010011680.1:1626037-1691542 GCA_019455555.1 Galemys pyrenaicus | reverse complement strand
TGGTCTTATTAAGTTTTTGTTGTTGTTGTTGTTTACTTTTGGTTATAATTGCCCAATTCCTTGAGCTTATTCTTTATTGTTGTTGTTGTTCTTTCATAAAAAGGCCTTTTCAAGCTAAAGAAAAAGTCCATAAAGTCAAAAGAAAGCAGACAAACTTAAGGAAAATATTTTCAGCATACATTACAGATATAGAACTGATAAGCAAAAGTTTCATGTAAAAAGTGGACAAAGACATAACTAATTTACGACAAAAGTGGTTCTTCACCTATGAACACATTCAAACTCCTTCAATCTAAGAAATACACATAGCTTTCACACCCTGAGATTCATGTCTCATCCATCAAAGTGGCAAACCTTAAGCAAAGACAGCTTAAGTTTCATGGAAACTATAAAGAAATAGACAGTCACACATTGCTACATACAAGAGTCCTTACAGAAAGGAATTTGGAAATATCAAACAAAGCTTCTGTCTGTTTTCTTTTTGACTTTATCCCAGTTCTAGAATGAACCCTAAAGATAAAGCACGTGACACATAAAAATATACACGCACAAGACCAATTTTGCAACAGTGCTTATAAATACAAAATACTGGGATCCAGTAAATATGAAAGAATGATGAAATGAACAGCACCATAAACTTAAGATTTATTTAGTTAATACAAAATTTAACTAAATATATTAAGTATATATAATAAAATTATATATTATATACAATAACATCATATATTAATCATATATGATAAAATTATATATAACATAAAAACAATATGAAATAAATGGTGCCTTACACAAGAAAGCACTATACAAGTATAAAACATAATGGAGAGAGAATAATAAAGCACATGTAATATGCTAACGTTTGGGGCATCTGAATGACAGATTTTCTTTGTAATGTTCATGCAACTTTTTCTGAACTCGAAAATCATGTCAAAATAAGAAGTGAAAACAAATCAGATAGTTGGTAGGAATGTTAAGTTCCTTCACAAACAGTCTCTACAATCATATACTTGATTTCTTTCTGGATAGTTCTCTGCCAGTGTGAATGAGCAGTGATCCGTTCAGAACCTTAAGGGCTTATTGTATTGCAACTGTGTCATTGCACTCATGGTTAGTATTCCTTTGAATCTAAGAAGTTATTGAATAAGACTCATGAGTAATTTGGGTAATACTATGAGGAAAAGAACTGCAGTGATTTCTTATTATGTTGAATTTTAATATCCTTAAGAGTATTCATATATGTTCACATCACTAGGAAAATTAAGTGTGTGTTACTGATCTACCGCATCCCCTATTAGTATCAAGCTATTCTGGATCACTTCTCAACTCAGAGTCATTGCGTTCTGCTCCTTCCCCCAACCCTCCCAGGCCCCCCTCCAACATATTCTGGGCCACCAGGAGGTTGACGATAGAGCATTTCTTAAAGGGTTTACTCTTCTTCCAAACTGCTGACATCTGGGACTTTGATGCTGAGATTTCTTCATGTTAATACAAGATGTCAACAAAAACTTTTCAGGAAAATAAAGAAGATACAAATAGACACAAGGATCCCTAAATTAGCTCACTGACTAACACATCAAAGGTTTTCTGCCAGCCCTCAAGTCACCAGGGACTACTAGGCTGGGGGTGGGGGGGCGGGGACGCGTGTGTCAAAGACCCTGCCGGGTGACGGGCTGCAGGCTGCACTGGCTTTCGAAGGCCCCAAGCCTCAGAGATGCTAAAAGAGGAGAAAGCACGCATCCCGAGAGGTCCGCCGAAGCTCTCCTTTAACAACAGGATTGCTGGCAATCCTAAGACTGAGCCCTGACACGCTGCACACATTTTAATGGGAGCCTCAGAGACGCGGGGCTACCGGCCTGGTCTCAGGGAGCGGGCCTCCGGGGAGTAGGCAAGCCCAGCAATTCCTGGCTTCTGACTGCACCATAACCCTGGGGACAAAGCAGAAGCAGTGACGTGTCTCTGAACACGCTGACCTTGGGGTCCACAGTATTCCGAGTTTCTCAATGAAATTTCCCCTCAAGTGAAAGTGAGAGGGGTTTTGGCAAAAGACAAGTAGACCCTGGCCAAGTTCCTGTGCTAAGATTAAATTTGGGGTGTCAGCCAACTCCAAGACATCTGGGCTTATCGTAGCCTCTTCTTGCTCAAAACCCCTGAGGCCTTTAGGTGTGACATTACTTTGTCCTGCTATCCTCAGAGGAACGCCCAGCATCTTGGTAGCACAGGGGACTTTCCATCATCGGCCTGTGTAGAACAAGCAGGCTGGCTGCTGTCCAGAGCGCTGACCAGTTGGCTGTGTCCTGCACAGACCTGCCCGACCAGAGCCAGCACAGCGGCCCAGATGTGACCCCGCAGCCAGGATCTCCGATGGCCACATGGAAGTTCAGAGGCTCTTGTGCCAGCAGCGTGGGGAGGGAGGCACTTTTCTGTCAATATCTTCCATCACATTCCTCGGTGTTGAGTTATTATCTGGGAATGTGAAATAGTGACGGAGTCTAGTGGAGACTGGGTCATCTTCTAAGGAACATTTGCTTATCATACCCTTTTATAATCTTTATTAAGGGCCTCCCTGCTGGCACAGCAGGTCGAGCGCCACACTGTGAAGCATCGCGGCACAGCAGTGAGTGTTCAATCCCCGGCCAGGGAGGAGACCCACAGGGTGCTGCAGACCTCTCCTGCCTCACCCGCTGCTCCCCTCAGCAGTGTATTTCAGTCGATTTGCCTGTTCTGCTCATCACTCTGTCTCTGGTGACTCCTCTCACCTCCCACGACTTTGGCCTGTACCCCAGCTCTTGTATGCATAAATAAATAAATCTTTAAGAAACTAAGAATCTTTATTAAAATATACCTCACCTGTGGAAAAATGTGCAAAGCATAAATGTATGACTCAAGTGTTAGCGTGTGGCTGAGACGAACTCAGGGACCCAAAACTCAAGGGATGATGCTCTAAGAAGGGGTCCTGCCATTCAGCACCTAAAGACCTCGGCGGACTCTTAGTGTGATAGATCCGTAATAGAATTTGTGTACATAGAAAGAGAAGAGAAGGAGAAGGATAACCCCAATAAACATTTCCCAACAGAACACTCAGAATGACTCATTCCCTGGAAGGCAAATGCCAGCCAAACGGGTTTGGTCAAGAGCAGAGCTGCTGCGTGATGACTCAGCACAGTCTAAGGCACCTTCTGGTGGGAACTGCAAGATGGGGTGCAGGCAAATCTGGGGCAAAAGGAGCAAAACCAAAGTACAAATTAAGATAATGGCTGCCATTGTCTCTGCCAAGCACAGCCTTCCCGGGTGTGTCTCACACATGTTTCTGTTTTTTTGTTTGTTTTAAAGATTTATTTATTTATGCATACAAGAGCTGGGGTACAGGCCAGAGTCGTGGGAGGTCAGAGGATGCACTAGAGGCAGAGTCAGAGGATGCACTAGAGGCAGAGTGGGGAGCAGAACAGGCAGATTGACCAAAATACACTACTGAGGGGAGCAGCGGGGGAGACAGGAGAGGTCTGCTGTGCCATGTGGGTCCCCTCCCTGACTGGGAGTTTATGAAATTCATTCATACACCCATGATTTTGCATACACTGGTGGTTGTTCATTTTCATTGCTATTTCTTTCATTGTCTAAAATTATCACCCTTTATTTCGACAGCCTTATGGAGATAGAACTCACATAGCATAAATTTCATTCTTCGAGTTTATTAATCAAATTTTTAAACTGCATTCACAAGACTGTGCATCTGTCATTGGGACAGCAAAGAAATTACCAGCCTGAATGAGGAGTTGCCCCAAGTCCTGTTCGAAGAGGTGGGCTAAGTCGTGGGCCGCCGAGCCCTGTCCTAACAATTTGGCCACCACACTGACCATGAGGCACCATGTCAGAGAGCTTTAGCTCCTGACCAGTGACTATCTCACAATCTCCTGGCGGGAGAGCCCAGGGGTGTGGTTGAAGTGTAACTCCCAGTCACACCCAGTCCAGAACAAGCTGTGACTCCGCCCTCCCTCTGCACCTACTGCTTAAGTATCTCCTCCAAAGTCCTGTCTCAGAGCCAGGCCAAATCCTTCTTTCCAGCCCTGGCTCCTAATGCTTGAAGCCTTGCCTGGCTCAGCTGCACGTAGTGCCTTCTGGTGAATTCTTTCCCTAGAGGCAAAGGACCCACTCTCCTGGGTTGGTTCTATAAAAAGACCACACCTAACTTTAGAACATCTCTGTCCTGGTGAAAGAAATCCAGTAACCATTAGCTGTCACTCCCCCCTTGCTACCCCATCCTGGGTGTGTAAATTCTGGTTCCATAGATTTGCCTATTCTGAACATTTATGTATAGGGGATGAGTCATTTATTTATTTATTGACATAGCATGTTGTCAGGATTGGCCCATGTTGTGGAATATATAATACTTTTTATTGTCAAGAAGTACCCTGTTGTGTGGCTGTACCGTATTTTATTTATGCATTCACCAGTTGATGGACATCTGGGTTGTTTTCACCTTTTGGTTATTATGAATAATGTTGCCATGTGAATTTGCTTATAAGTTTTGGTGTGGACATGTTTTCATCTCTCTAGGGTTTATGCCTAAGAATGGAAATGCATCCTATGGTAACTCTATGTTTAACTTTTGGAGGAACTGCCAAACTGTCTTGCACAGGATCTGAGCCATTTTACATTCCCATTATCAACATCTGAGGTTCTGATTTCTCCACTTCCTTATTATTATCTTCTTTGGATAGATGTCCATTCAGATCCTTTGCCCATTTTTTAATTGGCTTATTTTTCTTTTTACGACCAAGTGTAAGAATCCTTTATACATTCTGGGCTAAATTTCCTTAGGAGATATAGGACTTGCAAACGTTTTCTCTCATCTTCTGGATGTCTTTTCAAATTCTTAATGGTTTCATTTGTAGCACAAAAGTTTTGAATTTTGATGGAGTTCAATTTATGTCATTTTCCTTTGTGATATATTTCTGGTGTGAAATCTAAGAAACCATTGTCTAATTCAAGATCATGAAGATTTATGTTCATGTTTTCATGTAAGAGTCTTAGAACCTTTCATTTAAGATTTTGAACTAGATTTGCATATTTTGGTGTTTGGTGGAAAGGAGAAGGACTCCAAAATCACTCCTTTGTATATGGGTGTTCAGTTGTGCCAACACCCTTGATCAGAAGACTATCCCCCACACATGCTCTGAATTGCCCTGGCACCTATGTAGGTGGAAGCTGAACTTCCAAAGATGTCCACATCCTAATCCCTGGAAACTGAATGTTACATAAAAACCAGTCAATGTGTCACATCATATTCACAGAACAGAGGACAAAGCTGCAAGTGCATTTCAATAGACCCACAGCATACATTTGACAAAACCCAACACCTGGGCCTCCCTGGTGGCACAAGGGGTTAAGCACCAAACTGTAAAGCATCTGCAGCCACAGCAGCATGAGTTCAATTCCAGGCCAGGGAGCTGAGCCACATGTTGCAGCAGACCTCCCCTGCCTTGGCCCGCTGCTCCCCTCAGCAGTGTATTTCAGTCAGTCTGCCTGTTCTGCTCCTCACTCTCTGTTGAATCCTCTCACCCATCCCTCCCCCCCATCCTTCTGGCCTAAACCTCAGCTCTTATAGACATTAATAAATAAATCTTTAAAAAATAAAAGTAAAAAAGAAAGTCTTTAACCTGGCAAAGGACATCTTTTAAAACACACAGCTAACACAGTAAATAACGTGAAAGACTGAAAGCTTTCCCCCAGAAGTCAGGCACGGGACATGATGCGCACACCACTCCCTTCCATTTGACTCTGCGGGAAGTTCTAAGCAGAGCAGCTAGCATGAAAAGGAAATAAACAGATTCCAGATTGTAAAGGAAGTAGCAAAAATGTCTGCTGACGACATGACCTTATAAATAGAAAATCTTTAAAAACCCATTAAACAAGATTAAGTTAAACAAAGTTGGCAACGTTATAGGATGCATGATGAATATTCAAGTTACCATTGAACAATTCAAAAATGAAATTAAGAAAACAACTTCACTTGTACTATTACCAAAACTAGTGGAATATTTAGGAATAAAGCAAAAGATGGTCAAGACACAATGAAAACAACAAACATTGAAAGAAATTAGAGAAGAACTACATAAATGGAGCAACATATTATGTTCATGGACAGGAGACATTTCAACTAGTATTTTCAAATTAATCAATAGATTCAGTAGAATATCAAAAACTGTAGTTGGTCTTTCACAGAAGTCAACAGATTCTTAAAGTCAGATTGAAGTCATAATGGGAATTATAAAATATTTCAAATGGAAATACTATACACTAAAATTTCTATGATACAATTAAAACCATGTTTAAAGGGAGAATTTGTAACCTCTATCTAAGAATGGAAGAACTGAAAAAAGTAACTTTAACTATTCATATAAAAAGTTAGGAAAAAAATATTAGACCCCCAAGAAGCAATAAGAAATGATCAAGAGTAGTAGAAATTATGACATATGAGTAACCACATAGTAGAGATGACCGGCAAAGCCAAAAGGAGATTCCTTGAAAATATTAATAACATTGATAAACCTTTGGAAGTTCTATCAAGCAGCAAAAAGACAAAAAACTAATATCATGTATGAAAGAGAGATATCATTACTGCTTTCGAGGCTACCATTACATTTTTTTTGTGACAAAAAAATCCACAAGTTGGATAAAGTGGACAATTACTAGTAAAATGCAATAGTGACACTAACACATAAACATTGGAGTGAGTTTTGCAATAATTAAAGAAATGAAATTCATTATTTAAAACCTTCCTGAAAGAAAAAGGCAAGTGTTACCAAAGATTTCCAACAAATATCTAAGAAATATACATCACCAATCTTCCACACACTCTCCCAGAGAATGGAAAAAAAATAAATATCCCAACTTGTTAAGGAAATTGTAAATTAGGAATAATCTCAGACGCTGTAACCAAGACTTAGCAGCGGTATATGTCTGCCTTGCCGCTACCGCCGCTGCTACTACTATGTGTGTGTGTATGTGTGTGTGCGTGCACGTGCATGTTTGCACTTGGTTCTATCTCTTCATTTCCACTTGCATCTTGTCAGTCAGAAGTACGGTGTTGTCATTGTTGAGAGGATTTTAACATGTGTTTAAGGGCATGCGTGGATGATGGGTTGTCTAGAGACTGAGGTTTACTTACTCCTTCTGAATTCCATTCCAAGGTGCTGGGGCTGGGTCTCCATAGAGGTATGTCTCAGACCCCGACTTGGGTTTGGCTCCCGTGAGGTTTGCCAACAGAGTGCATTCAGAAGGCGCTGGAATGCAGGTGGAGGTGAGAAGGACGTGCCTTCTATGTGACCAGCTTCTATCACCAGCAGCTGACAGTCGTGGCTTTTACCTACAGCACCTGATAGACCCAAGGCCTCAGAGATGCCAGCAACAACCAGGTGGCACCCTTTTGGGAAAGCACCAACCTCTGCCTCTTGCATCTGCCAGTCTGTGCCCTCCAGCTACCTGAGCCCCCGGGACAGGAGAGCTTGTTCTGTCTCCTCAGAGGGTGATGCATTGGGTCTGGGTTAAGCCTATTTGGGTCTTTATGTGGTCCTGGCAGGGTGGGGTGAGAGGCACTGAGCTGTCTTCCAAGATCATGTTCATATTCTAGGTCCCTCTTGAGAATGTTTCTTTCTGGCCCCTTCACAACAGCAGCATCAGAAAGTCTGGCAAAGCAAGAGTCTCTGAGCCCCATCCAGCAGCCTCTCCTGCGGGGAAAGGTGTGTGCCCTCTCCCATCTGCTCACCACATTTCTTCCAACCCGAGGGGCTGGTATCCGCTCTGTCACTGGGTTTGCTGGTTGATGTCATCATTGTAAAGCAAGGGGGCACCATGAACAACCCCCCACAAGACCAGGTCCCATTAGCGATCCCAAAGGAGAAGGCAGACCTGTTAGCCGTCCAGGGACCAGTGGAACAGGACAGGAGAGGATGGCACAGCCTGGAACAACAGCTGTCAAGGGACCACATGGTCCTTTGTCCCAAGTCCCAGATTAACTCCTGGGCCCCTGAGGCAGCTGCCAAGGGACAAGTGACTTCCCAGAAGAGCCTGGTCAAGGCTCTTGCAGATCCTAGTTTCCCTGTCGCGACCCCTTCCCGGCTTCTAGCACAGAAGACTCTGGTGAAGGCGGTGGGAGAGCTAGGACGACCACACCTAAGGAGGAAATCCTATGTCAAAATATTAACAAAGAAGTAAAACAATGGGGCTTCATTAATAAAAAAAATTAAACACACACACCCTTAACAGGAACTTGAGGGCCACCTGGTGGAGGGTTTTTGCGCAAGAAGGACAAAGGAGAGTTGGGCAACTAGGCAAGGGGCCTCCTTAAACAGCAGGTTGTGGGGAAGCAGCTGAGCTCGCAGCCCAGGAGAGACACAGGTCTCTGCCCGCCCCCAGCCGGGACACAAGGCAGACGTGCTTCTCAACTGCATCCCATTCCCGGACCAGAGATGGGCTCGGGAGGGCCCTCGGGAGGGCCCTCCCGCATCTCCGACTGGCTCACCGGTTCCGGGGCTGAGCCTCTGCAGTGATGGGGAGGCCAGCAGACCAGGGGGAGGGGGATGGGCAGGAAGCCGCTGGCTCTGCCTGCAGAGGGGAAGAGCCTCGCCTTGAGGGCAAGGTGGGGGTTCCGTGCAAATTCCAAGAGGACTATGGCCAGCCACGGGGCTCCGCCTCTACTGTCTTTTGGTTCTTAGAGCAAGGGGGTGTGCAGGGGGGGACAGTCCTTCACCGAAGGTGCGTACAGGTGGGTGCCCGGGGGTGCCAGCATCTAGTACAGGGCCTTCCTTCTGGTCAGGGTTATGCTTTGTAGGCCTAAAAACCAACCTCCCAGGGACCCCTTTTGAAGGCCTATGTTGTCCCCAGTGCCAGCTACAGAAAGTAAAATTCAACAGAACCATCCCCCAGGAGAGCCAGTGGGAATCCCCAGGCCTCCTGTAGTTTGGTGCCCCCTGTGATTGCAGAACATGAGGGGATTTCCATATAAGACCTAAGTGATGCACAAAGTATTATTCCTAAGTGATTTCGGTTGACTGAAATGTAAGAAAACTATTTTAAAGATAGATCCTTTGCTCCTAATTATCCCCTCTCTTTTCAACATTTCTTTTTCCTCATGTTTTCAGTGTATCTCTTGTGGCATAGAGTTGATTTTTTTAATCTCTAATCTGGCACTCTGCTTTTATATTTACATGTAATTGCTGATAAACTGGGGTTTAAATCTCCCCCTGAACTAACCATTGTAAAATTCTATGTGTCTTTCTTGCCCTAATGTTTCCTTATCTCCTTTCCCATTTTGTTTGAATGTATTTTGGATTAAAGTACCTCCTGTACCACTGCCTTTTCTCATCTATCAGTGCTAGAAAGCTGCCAGAGGAATAAAACCAGGTGGGGTTTCCCCAGGCACTGGACACAGCTAAAATGCAGACCCCGTTTCCCACCCCAGAAGAACTGAATCAAAATGTGGAGTAGGCAACAAGTTATATTTGTAAATTCTGTAAGTTATTCTGATGGATGGCTCGTGGCGCCATCGATCTGGATCCTATTTCTGTCCCTGCTTCTGAAGAGTCAAGTCAGAAGAGGTGTCCGAGAGAAGCCCCTCAGGATCGCCCCTTCTCAGTACATCACCAGAGAGAACCCTGTGCCCAGGGCCCAGCCGCGTGAGCCAGCTTCGACTCAGCCCCTGGTGTGGGCTTGTCTACAGCTGCCTACATAGCCGGAGGCACCCCCTCAAGCGAGACATGAAGCTCCAGTCAGAGGCACGCCCTCGTGACCTCCTGCCCTCTTGCCTGGTCTGCCGTTTGGGACCCCAAGGCCAGCAACCCTGGTGTCGGAGCTGGCTCTGCGCGCCTGTCTGTTCTCTCTGATGCCCGCCGTGACACTTCTCGAGGACTGACGAGTCTTCCTCTCTACTACGCGGAGGGGTCGGTAAGGACCTCTAAGAAGCAAAGCAAAGTGTCTTCTGAATCTGCTCAACTACCGGGCCTGCTGGGTTCTGTCTTCCTTTTTCACTGTGATCCCCATGACAATAATATCGGTGGCACGGTGGGCTGCACTTTTATAAAGTCATCTGGTGTAGCCCTGAGCCTTGTTTCCTGCAGAAAGAAAGGCTGCTTTTAAAATTAATCACAAAAGTCCTAAAGGATATTACAAAAATACCTCTCTACCTCTCCTGAGGTACTTTAATGCTTCCAGCTGTATGAGAGATGGTTGAAACTGGCATATCAATTGTACCTTAGTTATTTAAATAAGAAGGGGGAGAAACCCTGGAGAATAGAAAAGCAAATAAACTTTAGCTTAAGCAAGAAGTTATTTGTTACAGAGACAAGACCAAAATAAATGAAGGGAAAAGTAATCTGTTAACTGGAAACATAAAAAATAATATCTTAGTGTGATCTTCTGCCACCAAAAATAACAACAACAACAACAATAATGTAATATGAATAATAATAGTTCAATGGCTGTGCCCTGCAGTGAAGGAAGGTGTTAGAAATTTGTCCTATCACATTATACATTCTGTGCACTCATCCTTGTACTCAAAAGCAATTAGGACGCAGAGAACTTGACAAATATTTTTCCATTCCTCTAACTATTCCTCAAAAAGAGATTTTATTGGGGAAGGAATTCTGAAGTTTTTCACTTTCGCTCAGCCTGGCGCAGCACCTTACTGTGGGAGGTGCTTGCTCTAGGGCTGCAGCGTGGCGTCCCGTGGTGATTGATGTCTAGTTCCTGGGTCCAACCTCCCCCTGGGCTTTATAACACAGACCCTGAGCAAAACAGGAGGAAAGTGCAGAACAGGGCCAAACACTGAGAGTGGCTGGGGCTGCAGGTGCGTGTATCCTTCTGGGCTCTTCCTCTGCGGGGCTGTGCCTGCTTCCTCAGCGGAAACCTGACAAGTCTCCATCGGGGCCTGCTGGGCATGCTGGACTCAGGACATGTGGGGACTAGCGTGGCTCCTGATTCACCAGCCCAGAGAGTTAGGCAGCTGCCCCTGGAGCTGCGGCTGATGCCAGCACCTGTCCCTGGACAGGTCTCAGGGGTATTTCTGGCTTTTTGGTGATGGCTGCTCAGGTTCATGGTTTATGGCAGCCTGATCAGAGCGGATGGTAGAGGCGAAAGAGTGCAGCACGCTCTTTCTGTTTCCGAGATTTCCTTTTGGTCAGAAGCTCATGTGCATGTCACGTTCGGAAAGCTCGGCAGCCTGGGTACAACTGAGGGGAGCGCAGCCTGACGGGGGTCCCACCACCCCAAGACCCAGGGTACACAGCAGCCTTTGCTGGCCTGAGGGCGGGCTCAGGCAGCAGCGGGCACGCTTGCCTCTTACAGAGGACCCGCGTAAGTCATCGACAAAGACAAGAAGGATTGAACCCAGACTCCCCCTTTGGCTACATGGGACCCAAGAGAGGAGAATCCTAGGGAATTCCAGAATAACCCTGGGGAGCCATTTCTAATTCCAGGTGCCTCCAAACACATTTATAAGGAAATTTCAAGATTCTAGCTTTGGTTCAGACACTCAGTGCTAAGTTTAACCACACTTCTCGCTCCCAAACAGAGCTGGCATTAGAGTGAAAAGAGGGTCCGTTAACAAGAACACCACTGGTGCCCACACACGTTCACTTCTGTTGAGTGTTATCTCATTTGATCCTTACTCTAGCCCTGTGAGGTAGGCAGGGAGGGTGTTAAATACAACCCTCCCACCCTCCAGAGAGATGCAGCATCACAGCCTGGAAGTTTAAATCAACTGCCCAGGGCAGAAAGCGGCCCACGAGCCTTGGAAGCCTGGTCTCCTGCCTCCTCCTCCTGGTTCACTGCCGCCTCTGACTCCTGTTTAGGACATGAACTGCCCTCCATGGCAGCCCTGGAAAAAAACGAGTTGACTGAGCTCTCTGGAGCCACCCTGAGGAGGTGAGGGTCTGCCACACAGCGCGCTCCCGAGAGGAGCGACTGCCTAACCTCTGACGAACACACCTGGGGCTGAGAGTCCCCTGGAGAAACCTTTGAAATCTCTGACCAGTCTGCGTCCTAACTGCAGTAAAATCCACGGGGGTGCTTATATTTAACATTTTAACACAAATTAACAACATTTTGTTAAATACATATTGGGGAAGGGGGAGGCGGTTAGAAAGGACGAACAGAATCTGGGTTCTCCGTGGGTCCTGCGGCCACAGGAGAAGGGCGGGGAGGGGTGTCTCCGGCTCCCAGCGGCCCTCACAGCTTTGGGCGCTGGACAACAGGGGTGTCCAGCTAGCGGCCGTGCTGCCCATTGGGAATGAGGTGCCTGTTGGTCCCCAGGCCGTTCTTCAAACAGTCTTTCTCTTTGCCTTCGGCAGCCTCTCCCTTCTCCTCTTCAGCCTCTTCCTCCTCTTCGTCGTCCTCATCCATGTCCTCGTCGTCGCTCCTGACATCCTGCATGTTCTAGACAAAGGAGAGACAGGGCCGTGAGTGACAGCCTTCCAGGGAGTCTGGAGGGAATAAGTCAATAAATAAGTCCAGTGTAGCGGCTCCCTGTAAACATTCACCAGCACAGAACATGAAACTAGCCTTCACACGCATACGGCATTGAAATGACAGGAAAGCACATTTTAGATCACAATAAAATTAAGCTAGAAGTCAGTCTTGTAAAATTTGGAAATGAAACAACACAAATAATCAGTGGATCAACGAGGAAGTCTCAAAGAAAATCAGGAAGTATTTTGAACTGAAATGAAAACACAAGATATGATAATATACATTTGTATAGGTATAAACCCCACACTATATCCTAAAGCATATACAAGTGTTGCAAATCAACCTTCCCTCATTAAACACGATAAACAGGAAAATATAATAAGAGGACAAGGTACCAAAATGTGTCTAATGTAGTTTATAAACACTAAAATAGTGTTTAAAAGGCCGCCTATAGTATTAAATGTTTACATTAGAAAGGAAAGTTTTCAAATGATTTGAGCTTCCACCTTAAGAAACCAGAAAAGAAGAATAGCAGAATAAATCCAAAGCAAGCAAGTGAAAGAAAATAATAAAGCTAAGAAATTAATGAAATTGAAAACAGAAAGACAATAAAAACAAAAGCTTATTCTTTAAAAGAGCTATGAATTTGATAAATTCCTAACAAGACTGACAAAGAAGAAAGAGGGAAGGTACAAATTACCAAAAAAGGAAGAGGTGATGTGAGTCTCGACCCTACAATAAACAGAACACTCTGACAAAGCC
Organism: Galemys pyrenaicus; assembly: GCA_019455555.1. Taxonomy (NCBI): domain Eukaryota; kingdom Metazoa; phylum Chordata; class Mammalia; order Eulipotyphla; family Talpidae; genus Galemys; species Galemys pyrenaicus. The sequence goes on along the minus strand of JAGFMF010011680.1, from coordinate 1,678,318 downwards.
CACAACGCACTTGACCACTTAGAGGAAATGGATCAATTCCTTAAAAAACACACTCTCAAGACTCACCACAGATGAAATGAGTAACCTGAATTATCAGATAGTTGTGACCAATTAATTCATTACAAATCTTCTGAAATGGAACATCAAGAGGCCCACATTTCACTAGCAAATTCTATGAAACACATACAAAGAAACAACAGTGGATTTCCATAATCTCTTCCAGAAAGTCAGAGGGAATACTTCCCAAATTATTTCATGAGGCCAGAATTTCCATGATACCCCAAAGAGACAGAGGCCACACAAGGAAAAGGCAATGACAGACCAAAATCTCTAGTGAACATAGACATAAAAATCCTCAATAAAATGTTCCAAATCAAAACCAACAATGTATAAAAATAAAATATCACGATGAAGTGGGGATTTGTCCCATTGGTACAAGGCTTATTTGATATTTGGAAATCTATGAATGTAATCCATCACATCAGTAACATGAAGAAGGAAAAAAAAATCGCTGATTAATCAGTGCAGTAAATCTATGTGAAAATTTAATATCCATTCATGCTAATAAAAAAACCAAATATCATTCAGCAAAGCAGGAATAGCAGCTAACATCATATTTACAGTGAATGACCGAAGTTTCCCCCCTAACATTAGGAACAAGGGAAGGATTTCTGTAGTAACCACTCCTATTCCACGCTATGTTAGAAATAATCATGTAAGAAAAAGAAATAAAGTCATATATATCGGGAAGAAAGAAAAACATGTCCCTATTTACACGTGCCATGACCATCTGTAAAAATCCCGAGAATCTACAAAAATAACCTCCTAGAATTAATAAGCAAGTCTAGTACTAAGGGTGTAGGAGACAAGGTCAAAGCCACACACACACACACACACTGTCTTGATTTCTAGACATTACTGTAGTGGCTGAAAAACCACCCTCCAAGATACTAGATCCTAATCCCTAGAAATGTTACCTGGACCTTATAAATGTTACCTACTGTGGTAAAACTTTTAGAGATGAGATTAAGTGAATGATTTTGAGAGGAGAAGGCTGCCCTGGATTATGTAGGTGGCCCACGATGCCATCCCAGGTGTCTGCATGAGAAGGAGGCAGAGGGAGACCTGACACTCAGGTGAGAGGCAATATGGAGATGAAGTATAGGGTGGAGTGAGGCACGAGCTCAGTAAGGAATGCTGGCAGTCAGCTGAAGATGGAGGAGAGGAAAACAAATCCCCAGAACCTCTTGGGAACACAGTCCTGCCACACCGTTGACTCCAGACCTGTGAGAGACTAAACTCCCGAGCGGGTAGTAATTTGTTTCAGCGACCACTGAAAATTAATACAACCAGCAACGTCCAATTAAAATTAAAATTTTAGAATCAGCAACATCTATCATAGCTTCACATAATAAAATCCTAAGAACACACGTATAGGATTTGTGTATAAAACTGACACACTTCTGATAAAAGAAATCAAAAACCTAAATAACTGGAAATGTCTTCTACTATGTTCACGGGTTAAAAAAATCAATGTAGTGAAAACGTCAATCGACCTCAAGTGACCTACAGATTCCACACAGTACCAGTGAGAATTATGCTGAGTGGAGACAGTTTCCAAAGGTCCCCTCCTAGATGATATATTAATATCACTTACCTGGAATTAATACATTTACAGGGTCAGAGAACAGTTAAGTGGCTGCCAGAACTGGGGTGAGGGGGAATTATCTGGGGTTACGGAACTGCGCTGTACCTGGCTGTGGCGATGGTCACCTATGTGCAAATTCTTAGAGGTGCTCCGCCAACAGGGAGAATCAGGGTTGCTGATGATACTTTTAAAATACAACATAAAACGCTTTCATTTTTGAAAACGACCAACATGGTTTTCCCAATACATATGTGCTAAGTGAAGTATTACTCCTGTGGGTGTTTTGCTTGTGAAGATATTGTCACTGTTGGTAATTAGCATGTTTTCTGGGTTTTTAATTTTTTTTCCATACAGAAACTTCTTCCAGTACAGTTCTTAATTAAGAGTTATATGTCTCTTCTCTTCTTGCTGTTTTCTGAGTGCTTTTTGTGAGGAAAACTCCCCCCAGGTAACATTGTCCCTGAGGGAGAGAGAGGGAACCGCTACAGACCAGCCTTCAATACAAAAGGTAAGCCATGATACGAGTCATCCACACAGCACTGGAACTCAAGCTCCGCCAAGGCCAGGGCTGGACATGGCCCCTCACTCTCTAGGCCAGTTCACAAACATCTCTATTAAGCCCAACCTAGAAAAGGAAAAAAATCAGTGCAAGTTGGGGCTGCTCCTCACACACCATTTTTCAAGATGACATCCATAACCACGCAAGTTACGGTTTCCTTTTGTGACCTGAGGACTGAAACCGACCACGTGGGGAGACTGTCTCATTCCACGTAACCCAACACCTCCTCTGTGTGCCTCGTGCAAACATGGCTTCTGAAAAAGCCAGTTTGTGCCCGTCTTACCAGCTCAGTCACACAAGAGCTTCGCGAGCCCTTCTCTGTACGTTCTGCTCTTTCCTACAACACAGAAGGGGCCTTGAAACTAGCAAGGCCCTCTGTGAACACCGAGGAACGGCCTCGGTGGCTCCTCAGTTAGAGGCACCGTGGGCTGGGGTGGGACGTGCACCCCCTCCAGGCAGGGTCTTTCAGAAAAGGATCTTGCTTGGCGGATGCTTGCTTTGAAGGACGGCGCTTCCTGGGTCTCCTTTTCCGTCCTCAAAAGATTTTTGTAGGGAATAAAGGGGAATTTGAATTAAAGAAAGACTAATTTTTGCTCCAGAAAAGCAGACGAGCATCTACCTGCCCATTTCTCCCAGGCTTGAAAGGCTGCTTTGACTGAGGAGCGAGCTGGTGCTGGAAGCTCCCCTTCACCCCAAGAATCCTCCTTCAGCAGCCTCACCGCTAAGAGGTCCCAGACCATATGGAGACTTGGAAGTGGGGAGGGCAAGGGGCAGCAAATCCTGCATGGTTTTAATACATTTATTCTCAGACAGAACAGAAAGAAGAAAGCAAATCGAGTCTGCTCTAGGGGAATGAGGGATCTACACACTTGCTCAGGTTCCAGCCACAAGTTTCCTGGATCCCCACCGGTCTGCTGGGACAGAAGGCCATGAGCAGCAGTGCGCCCCTCTCTGCGGGTCAGCCAGCTCTGTCTCCTAGCTTTTGTGTTTCTCTACACACCAGCACCCTTTGCTCCCTCCCTCTTCAGGGTGTCCTGGGTGTTAGAGCTTGTCTCACAGAAGCTGTTGGCTCTGATGCTCCCCCGAGTCACCAGAGCATGAAGGCATATGCCTCAGGAGGCTCCAGCACCTTCGGCAAGCGGCAGGCGGGTCTGGGCTTCAGCAGCCAGGACCTCGTTGGTCGCCCCTCTGCTGGGCTCCCAGGTTCGCTCCTGCCAGAGCACATCACGTAAACCTGACTTCCCTGGGCAGGGCGACAGGGCAGGGGGTGGAAAAGTAGATAATTTAGCAGCAACACCAGCCACAAAGAGTAATCAACAAAAAGAGTAAGACCAGGGGTCTCAGTCTGGACGTGCAGACACCATGGGCCAGGCTGCTCTGCCCCTGGGGGGAGGCTTAGCAGCGACACGCCCCTCCGCCCCTAGATACTGTTGTACCAACCAAAAGTGCCTCCAGGGATTGCTAAATGTCCCTTGTGGGCAACACTGCTCCAGTCGACAATCACTGGTTGAAAAATATTTCTCAAGTCCTACGCATTGTGCAAGACACAAGGATATTATGGTCTCTGTCCTAAAATAACTTAAGTCTGTGAAAGAGACAAACCCGAAAGGGTGAAACACTAACAATAAATATATAAGTATCATGGAATAGAGGATGCCATGATGTACATGTTGGGGATCCAGGGGTGAGGCCAGGAAGGCCTTGTAAGGAAATGCAACTTCAAAAGCGTAATATGGGGAGGCTAGGCAGGTGTGGCTGGGGAAGACTGGGGTCAAGGACACCTGAGGGAGAAACAGCATGTGCCAAGGCTCTGAGACGGGATCGTCCTGGCAGACTGAGTGATGCGAAGGGCCCGTGTAGCTTCAACATGGTGAGGAAGAGCAGGAAGAAGCCAAAGAGTAAGCACAGACCAGATAATGGATCTCATTTCACAAGGCCATGGTCAGAAGCTCAGATTTAGTTTAACAAGAGGCCACTGTGCAGCAACGTGCGAGGTGCTGGGAACACGTCAGCGAGCAAAACAGATCAGACGTTTGTCCTCAGAAAACGTCCGCTCTCAGGGGGGCAGGCATGTACGTATCAGTGCTGCCTGCTCTGCACGGAAACGCTCGCGGGAGCCCTGCAGCCACTGGTGGCGCACGGGGGAAGCAGCACATGGGCCCTGGCAAGGAATGCCAGTGGCTGGCATTGGAGTGGAGCGTTTGTGATGCAGAAGGGCACCCAAAGGCCTCCAGGTTTGGAAAGGCCTGTTAAGCTCACCCAAATAGTGTCTCTTTGATACTCTGTGATCTTCGTAACTGAGAAATGATGCACATATACCTGCCTCTGTATCTCCAGTAATTCATTACCCGGTTCCCAGCATATACTGGTGCTGAAATCTGCCACCCTGTCCAAAAGGAGTCTGGGTACTTCCTTCAAACACTGGCAAGTTTTCCAAACATTTAAAGATAGTTACCTAAACAGGAATATGCAAACTAAACATTGTCTCTTCCTTCAGCCTGTCCTGCTATGACACAGCACCGAAACCCCTCCCATCCTGTGTACTTTATGCAAATATTCCCAAATCAGCATGCTGGACAATTAACACACGATGTGCCAGCTTCATCTCCAACAACAACAAAAATTAAGTGAAGACCATAAATTGAAAGTCACACCCTGATGCATGGGCTTTGTTTTTCAGGGTTTTTGTTTGTTTTTTTATTGCAAGAAATTACCAAACAAAGTAAACTGACAATGAGGACCAAAAAATTCACTAATGCTAATAGGAGAAAACTCATTTTAAGTAAGAGCGTAACTTCTGCCACAGCATTTTCTTGCACCTCTGGGAATGACATCTGCAACTATGGCTTCAATAAAACTGTACAGTTGTGTTTTTGAAATGCTTTCACTAAACGCTATGCCTGGGAATCTGTGGCTTTACAGTAATGTCGAAAGCCCAGGAGGTCGTGAATGACTCATAATGTCCCACTGCTTTCTGAATGCTCAGCGCCTAAATCCACAGTTGGCAATGAAACAAAGAACAATATAATAAGCATTTTATGCTGTTTTGAAAGTAAACTTTTAGTTTTAACTGTATGAAAAAAAGTGCATTCAGTCAAAGGGCTCAATTTTCTGAACTATTATCAAAATACATTCCTTTTTTTTTGGTTGTTGTTCCATTAGTTCTGATTATCCCAGCTGACAAGGTCACAGAAAATTTAAACAATGAGTTTTTCTCTCAAAAGAAGTTGTGTTGAATTTGCATCGGAGTCTATGAAACCTGGCTAAACAAGAACATTTCCTTTTAGTAATCTGGAATATGAATTTTCTACACCAGCGCTTCTAAAGCTGTAATGTGCTATGAATCACCTAGGGGCCTTGATAAAACACAGATGCTCTCTCAGAGCCTCACTCAGGTCTCCAGAGACCGGAATGCATTTCCAGCAGGCTCTGGGGATCCTGCGGCTGACACGCAGGGCCCACCCTGCGGCGAACAGACTTTGCGTTAAGCCAGAACTTTCTAGATCGTTGCTCTCTGTAAAAAGATGTTGAAGCGGAGGGTCACCTCAGGGTTTTGCCAGCTTTGAAATTCCATTTCAAGTAATTTGGATTTCGTGTCTAATTGCCATGAGTCTCCAGTCCAGGGAAGCAATATAATATTACAAGCTTGCCTCACTTTGTATTGATCGTTGTTTCAGAATGATCAGCAAATAACTTCTAAAATGACTCACGCTTTAATTCTCCACAGAAATGTACTATTTAAAGAGTTTTTCGACAAAGGGAAGGCTCTCCGCGTGTGCTTCAACAGTCGGTAGCTTCATTTATAAGGTCTTTTCCCCTAGCATAACACCCCTATCTTAGCATGAACATCTACTGCTCTTGTTAGTATTTGCAAGATGAAATATTGTTAAGGTCACTTCCACCAGCTCCACAACTGTGGAGAAAACTGCAGCCACCCCTGCTTTTCGAAGTCAGGCTGTGGGCGCTGGCCCCGTGACGCAGGGACACGCAGCTGGTTTTTGCACTTACTCCGGTGACTCCCAACCTGACAGGCAGATTCAGTCATTCAGGCTGCGGCACAAGACTGTCAAATACGTCCGTGTCTGGGTCTTGCCGCTGGCCTGAACAGGGACCTGCCTGTTAGTGTTTTTCTCATAGATTCCAGCCCACTGTGGTTAACGTAGCTAGAGAGCAACACCTTGATCTGCAATAAAAGGTGGGGCTCCTGGGAGATCTTGCGGGTATGAGCGCTCCCCTTGTTCTGATTAGCGTCCATCTGATTACGATCCTCGCTGATGAAAATATGTATGAGGCAAAACAGCCAGGACTTTTCATGAACTGGTTTCTGTAGAACATTCCTGAATTCCTTTAAAGCTGTAAATCTCACCCCCTTCACCACCTCACAGATGAGGAACCCAGAGTACCCCCATATCCTCCTGCTCTTGCGTGACACACACACACACATACACACACACACACATAGCTGACACGGGGAAGGAACAAAGGCCATGAATGCCTCAGAGTAAGCAGAGGTCACTTCCGCTCCCTCTACACCTTCATCGAGCTTCACCTCCCATCAGCACTCTTTTCTGGCCTAGATCCTGGGGTCTCCAGGGGTCTGGACGTTCTTCACAGTCTTCATAACATCTCACACCCAGGTACGTGGGCAAAAGAGATTCTGGTTAGACTTGGGGCGTCTGTGAAATCACAATGTCAGTGGTCACCCACGCAGCTCCTGAGGAGAACCAGCGCGGGCTCTGCTCTTGCCCCAGAGCGGGCTTCAGGGAGGGCTGTGGAGCCTGGGTCAGAGGTCTCAGCCCACCTGAGCGAGTGAGGAGAGCCAGTCACATTCCCCAGAAAGACACAACCCAGTCTCCACAGTGAAGATGTCACAGGAACACAGGCCCCGGCGGCTCAGAGCAACGTCACGGCCCCTGCCCGGCCAGCCGCCCTCAGGCACTGTGCAGTGCGGCTGTGGGACTCTGGGAAGTGACACGCCGGGACGCTCTCTGCCCCTCCACCAGCACCTGAGTCTGCCACACGTGACGAAGAGCACCGTTTGCAGAAGAGAGTCCCGAGAGTCCAGAGCGCCGCAGATGGCTGATCAAAACGAAAGCCCTTTGAGAGCTCGTGCGCTGTGCACGTATCCACAAACCGAATGAGTTCTCAGGAGCAAGGCTCCCTCTTTTGTGTCACACGATGCTCTCTTCTGAGACTTCTGCAGTGGGGTGTGCGGGCTGTGGCCACGGAAAATCGTGGCAATTCGCAGGGACAGTGCCGACTGGGGCACCTCTCCTCTCACACCTGCTTTCACCAGTCTCTCTGGCCCAAGAACCTAAAACTTTCACACTCCGCCGTGAATGCGTAGATTTATTAACCAGCCGTGAGTTGTGTGTCCACATTTCTGTGAATGAAATAATTCTTTAAATCACGGCCAGGAGAGATGTCAGAGGTTTTTTTTTGAACTCTGTTTTGTGGACCTTCCCCCGCCCATGGCCCTGGTTTCTGGCTTCCGCGAGATCTGACCACTGGCTCAGGACAGGCTGGGTCGGGCCTGGGGACGGAGGACAGAGAGACAAGACTGAGGACCCACTGCTCACACCTTCAACAACGCCAGTGCCTGGAGGTCTCACTTCACAACAGCTGTCCTCGCCTCCCTGCCCTTGAGCCGCCTGAGGGGCCAGCACCTCCGAGAACCAGCTGTCGGAAGTCAGGTAAGAGGAGGAACACCAGGGAACCCCGAGGGAGCTGACAGGCGACACAGTAAGTGTAGAAAGCCAGTTGTGTGAGCAGATCGCTCACGGCAGTTGCAGGGTGCGGGGCCACTGTCGTAAACAGGCCCCCTGGACCTGAGGCGCCTACAGCAACAGCCCTCCTCAGCTGCTGGCACCCAGCTGTGCTCTGCGCGCCTTCCAAAGAGCAGAGGGTGGGTGGGAGAAAACGGAAATAGAGTCTTGTTTTACTTATTTAAAATTCCGAATATAGTCTTCCTGCATCAGAGGTCAGTCTGCTGGGAATTAAGAGGTGGAAAGATGTGCTGTTGTCAGAAACAGAGAGGCGCTGGGGGCCAGGGCGTGGGGGTCGCCACAGGGATATCGGGAAGGAGAGGGAGGTCAGAGAAAAACATTACATGTCCGAGGAGACCGTGAAAAGTCAGTCAGCATCTAGTATAAGGAAACGCCTGGGTAAGGTTATCCTGAAGGGAGCTCCCCGGCAGGAGACACGCCCGCTGGCTCCGGTCCTGGCCCACACAGTGGGGCAGCCCTTTTGTCCCTCTGAGCCTCCGTGTCCCCATTTGGCAGGGGAACCCTCCCTCCAGTTTGTGCTACTTCTGTCTCAAAGCGGGAATATGAAGCCAGGTGCTCCGAGGGGCATTTATCTCAGCGTCCTTGCTGTGCCCAGGTCTGCTCCAGGGTCCTTCCGTCAAGGGCAGAGCGGGGGAGCTGTGGGTGGGCAGGGGAGCCAGTCTCCTCACAGCCCTCCTCTCACTCCTGGTCCGTTATCTTCCTTCTGTTACCCTGGGGCTACACGCCCATGCTACTTAGATTCCATGAGACAACGCACCCTGTTAGGCACACAAACGCAAATCACGCTTGCTTTATGCCACAGAGTCCCCGATGGGGGTTCCTCCGCGAGGCTGTCTACGCAGCGCCGCTGTAGGGAGCTGGAGCTCCTCGAGCACACAGATCACTGAGCAAAGTCCAAGAACGGACATTGGCGTGAACGTGACAGGCCATGCGACATTCAGAGGAATACAGCAGCGCCCCACCCCCACAACCCTTGCGCACACACTCGCACACACATGCTCTGAGCTCATGTTCACACACACAGGACTCTGGGGGAGACAGGACACAGCCTGGGGGCTCTGACGCCTCAGGGCCATGGGTGAGCCCCGCCCCCCTTTGTGACCTGGCGAGTCACATGCTTCTTCAGTCCTGGCCGCTTGCCCTTTGCCCACATGCCCCCCACTGGGTAAGTGCAGTCCAGCAGTGAGGCCTGAAGACGGCCCCCGGGGCCTGGCAGGCACGTCACAGTCTCTCTCAGCTCCCAAAGTCTGTGGGATTCTCTATTTCTGTTGCTGCGTGCGGGAGGATATTTAAATTTGAAATTCTTTGAGCCAAGCAACTTTGTGCATCGTTATACGGTCACAGATTCCACTGCTGTTTTTTGAGTAGACTGCTGGGGGGGGGGCAGCTCATCTGCACAGGCATCCACAGTAAGGAAATGGACCGAGAACATGTTGTAACACCATTTCCATCATCGGGCTGTGGTATTTTTTAGGAGGTGTCGTTCAGCAAAGGAAAGCTTTTACATCCACTGTTTCTGCTAACAAGAGAGCTGGAAGTTTTTAGGAGGTGGCAGATTTTGGCTTTCTTCCCTAAGGCGGGGATAGCTGAGAGAGTCAAGAAGGACCATCTAGAACGTGAGTCACCAGAGTCGGCTAGCGGGAGACAGCTCGGGGACCGTCAGCGGAGCCCTCGGCGCGAGTCGAGGACCGTGACACCTGCCCGCATGCAGGGTTGTCCACGCCGGGGACGAAGGCTCCGCGGACAGCTGGCCGCTGGGCCCCTGAGAGCCTGGTGCAAAGAGCCTGAGTAGAGAGGAGACATAGCGACGGGGACGCCACGTGGCAAGAGCCGACCCTATCATGAGCTTGCTCGGCGCCAGACACTCCTCCCAGGGTTCGGCCTGCAAGGCAGGTGCGACGTCGTCACTCCCATGCCACGGCAAGGAAGCAGAGGCCATGACGGGAGTCGTGTCCCTGATATCACACAGCAGCAGACGTGCGCGCCGGGGCTTGAATCTGCACAGGACCTGCGCACAGAGCTCTTACTCTAACTGCTTCACCTAGAGGTGATTTGGGATTTAAAAAAAAAAAAATCACAAAACATATTCGTGAGCTTTTAAAAAATGAAAAAATAAGTTAAAGGTTATGTGTTGGGTTTTAATCTATTATTACTGTTTATGTAGTCACGTTTTTTTTTTTAACTGTAAAGAAGTCTTTAAAATTAACTTAATTTTCTGCCTTCCATGTGAATAAAAATCATTAGATAAGATACAGTATTAAAAGTTAAGAGACTCAGGTTCCAGTTTTGGCTTTGCCACAAAATGAGTGTGTGAGTCTTCTCACATTTAGCAGAAGGTCCCTCTCTTTAACTCAAACAGCCCAGGGCATGTAAAGTGTGTCAGGCTGTGAACCTGGAGGCTCTGCCTGCCTGCCCGTGCAGATGGCTGGGGCAGGTTGCCAAGGGGCCAGCTTCTCCATCCGGGCTCCAGGGGCTGCTCGCTGCACCTCCTCCCTCTGCACCCTGGCTCTGGACCCGACTAGGATGTCTCAGAGACATGCTTGCATTGGCCCGCGCCCATGTAGGATAATTATCGAGAAGAAAGCAAAGGCTTAAGGATGATCAAGTTCTCTTAAGTAATATTAAACAAAGGCAGGCTGTGTGCCTCCTAATTTCCTCTGAAAAGCTCTTCTCATGTTTGCGAGGAGAATGGCAAGAAGAACATGTCAGCCCGTCATGCTTCCCAATGTGATGTGTGGGCTGGCGGTTCCTCCCCAACGCCCATTTTATAGGAACCAGTTATATTTCAGTGCCAAGTCTTGTTCTCAGGCTGATAGATGTCTGCTAACCATGGTCCACATTAGTGCCCTGAAGTTGTAGTGATACTTTAAGATATTCAACAGCAGAAACATATGGTGGAAGTTCTTCATTCATGAGATGCATGCAACAACCCTATTGTTGAGGGGAAAGAAGATGTAAGTATCCCCATAATTGCTATTTTTAAAAAGTATAATCACTTTTTTTCAGTCCATCCTGTGATTTCGTGAAGACCACTAAAAGATTCAAAAACCATTTTGTAACTTTCTACCCAAAACAGGGTGCTTTGTTTCCCCAAATGATTTCTTAATTTGCATATTCCAAATTATTTCTAAAAGACGGCCTCTATTTTAAAGTGCTTACAGGGATAAATCCTCAATCTTTGTTAAAGGTTTGAGAGATCTGAGAGTTCAGCTTTATCAGTTGAACTTCCGCAAATCCATTTTTTAAAGATCCAAGAATTACTTACTTTAGTAACAACTGAGGTGTCTGTATAAATGTTGAAGATTTTTTAAATGGAGTTAAAAATGGACTTGTTAGTAGTTGTTCTAAGAATTTCAACTCCTGCCTCTATCCCACTCCTCCCCTTTGCAATGCAACCATGATGCCTTCAAATAGCATTCTTTAAAAGGAGGCTTTATGGCTTTGGAGGAGTAAGCTGATTTCACAGCCAGTTTTGCCACTGCTATGGAGAAGAGAGAGCCCACGCAAGCCAGCTGAAGTCATATGCACGGCAAGGACGAGGGCTGCGGGGCCCCCACTACTGCTGTCAAATTGCAATTGGAAACAGCCTTTCCAAAGTACAGCATGAGAAATCAGGAATTCCTGTCCACAGTTCCCCAGCCTGCTGGGTTTTTAATCAGGCCTGGCACAACCCATTAGAGATCAGAAATATGAAAATCATGATAAAACCAAACAAGAGTACCTTCTGGCTTCTAAGTTTTGTTCTGCCTGCCTGGATCCCGTCCAGGCCAGTAATTACTGTCACTCACCAGTTGACGAGGGATCGGTTTCTGCCTATGGACAGGAGGTCCAGGAGGGCTTGGCCCAGAGGGATGACAGCCATTGCCCTTCCTTCACGCCAACACCTGGCCGTGCAGATGACCTAACTGCTCGAGTCCTTAGCTCTGTATCACCTGCTTCAATGTCGTCAGCCACTTAGGGAAAAAAATAGCTTTTGCAGAGATCATCGACAAATGATTTAGGAACTTAATGAACTAGAACCATTCGATGAAAGTTTTTTCCTTAGCATTCCAAGAAGGGAAAGAGTTCACGCTTAAGAAAAAAAAAAACTCAAGTCAGGAATTTAGTTAAAAAACAAAACAACAACAACAAAAATAACCTTTCAGAGTCTGGTTTGACATTGGTCCAGATGTCATCCAGTTTCCTACACATTTGTCTGGCTCTAGAAGTAAGAGCTGGAGGGAAGCTCAGAGGGCTGTGATTAAGTCCATTTAATTTGTCAACTCTTCTATGTTCTTTGAGACACTTTTATCAAAGTAGAAAATTAACTGGAAAGTGGATCAAAAGATAAATTTCTCAGATAAATGACCAGCATGCCTGTTACAAACAGCTCATACTGCTGATGAGAAAATGTTGGGTCGTACAGCGATGCGAACACCCCAAAACGGGCCAACTGTAACCTTGAATGACCTTTAGTTACGATTCCCTTAAATGTATGATTTCCAAAGAACGAGTTGTGATCTGATGTTTATTTTTTTCCTTGCCCTAAAAGTTCAAGTCAAATTCCATTTAGTCAATGGAACTGGCCCTGCCCCCATGAGCCAGATACTTTCTCTTCTACCTCTTCTTCCAGAGCAAGTTTCTGGGACTCTCTGGCACAGAACAGTGTGTACCCTGCAGGAAGATGCTAGCAGGCGAGAGGGCCCCGGCCTCGACCCCGACGGTGGGCTGTTCCCCAAGGGTAGCCATGCTGTCTTACTTTCAAAGCTCTCCCTACCCTGTTCTAGAATTAAAGACCAGAGCTGAATTCAAAACAAAGGAGAACAAACTTCTACTGTACAAACTGCACGGTCTGTGATTATTCAGAGAAAAGATTATTCAGAGAAAAGTATATTCAGACGACGGATAATATTCTGAGAAACCAAGCAGAGTGGAGGGGAGGCTCAGGAGGAGAGCGTCACGTGCAAACTGAACACTCAGCAGAGGCAAACACAAGGCTCCAAAATGTCACTCAACTATAATCAGAAAGTTTGTCCCGACTAAAGTGAATTTAGATGCATTAGGACATTCTTTAATAAGCCGCAATCCATTTCTGGGTAAACACTTAAAAATAATAACTTGTCCTCTGACAAAAGCAATTACTTAAAAGCACGTAAGAAACCTACTTAATGAGAAATCCAGCTACATTATAGAGAAATATTTGCCAACAATTAAATCAAGGAATAAGGGGACTGTAGTTAATTATACACTAGCAAGAACCATCCACCATCGGGGCCTTGCTTCACCCCGTCAATGGCTTGTTAAGAGCACTAAGGCTCGGACCGTTCGTACCTTTGTGAATATGCATCTTTTGAGCATCTTCAGGATCAAGTAGCCCCAGTAAAGGTGAAGCACTTGCAGGATCATGAGCTGCAGGTTGAGGAAGATGTAGGAGAAGAAAGGCTCGAGGTAGTGCAGCGGCATAATCAGCGTGCAGTACAGAATCCTGAAAACAAGCAGACGGGGCAGCGTTACAGCCACAGGCCTGTAAGCCGTCAGTGAGAAAACAAACCTTTTTCCTCCCAAGGCGCACACACACCGTTTGTTTCACTTCTAAAGACAGCCAGGACATTCTCAAGAGAAAACAATATGATAATGTTAACTTTTCTATCATTATTGGCATGCCGGAAAAAAAAAAAAAGTTTGCCCCCGGGAGAAAAGTTAAAGCAAATGGGATTGTCACGGCCTACTGCCTCCACGCCAGTGTTTCTGTACCTCAGTTTCCCTCCGTGTGCAGAAGACCACACACGGGTCCTACTCACCTTCCCAGGAGTGGGAGTGAAGATTTGTGGAGCAAGTGGGGAAAGGCGTGGTTACACGGGTTTATCACTGCCTTGTGACACAAACTCACTTATTTAGCATCAAAGGGAAAAAGGAAATTCTATAAAAGTAAATGTTCCAGATGAAAGAGGCTTAAAGAAGAATAAGCATATTAAGAGTAATACAAATATTACTTTTACCTTGTAAAGTGAAATGCATATCTTAATTTCACAAATGTAGTAATTTCATAAACATAAACTACATATTTTATTAATCTCATACACAAACTATGGACATAATTAGAAATGCTGTCAACAACCCAGATAAGCAGTCTGTCAGCACGTATGGCTACCTTTTCCCTCCCCAAACTTTACACACTCCCGTGGTACTTTTGCAGCGATTTAGTAGGTTTGTTAGAATTATAGAAATTAGAAATATAACTTATTCATATTAAACTGGGAAAGAAAACTGTCCACGTATCATCACTTGAAACAAACAATACTATCATTTTTTTGAAGATTTATTTATGCATACAATAGCTGGCGTACAGGCCAGAGTCGGGGGAGGTAAATGGATTCACCAGAGACAGAGTGGAGAGCAGAAAAGGTGGATTGAGTGAAATACACTGCAGAGGGGAGCAAGCGGGCAAGGCAGGAGAGGTCTGCTGTGCCACGTGGGTTCCCTCCCTGGCCGGGGATCGAACTGATGCTGCTGTGCCGTGGCTGCTTCACAGGGCGGCGCTCAACCAGCTGCACCACCAGGAAGGCCCCCAAACCATACTATAGTTTTTGTACATTATCTTGCAGCTTTTTCTTAAACGTAATACATTTAGTTTTGTCAATTTTAAATTAGCATACCTTGACTGGTTCTGGATACTACTCTGTGAATGACGGTGTCTATATAGGTTTGTGACGTCACCACCACTACTAGGATTCAGAGCTGTCCTGTCCCCCCGAGGCCCCTGTGCTAACGCTCCTAGTCACGTCCTCCCACGCAGGATACTTGGCCACCACTTGTCTGCTCTCTGATGCCTTCACTTTTGTCTTTTGAGAAGGACCTGTAATGGAATCACGGCGTGTTGGCTTACAGACCATCTTCTTTCACTTAGCGTAGTGCTTGCAAGGAGATGGTTCAGAACCACCCAAGCGGGTGTCCCACCGGCAGCACGCTCCGGTCCGCACCACGCAGCGCACTGCCTCGCCTGCTGGAAAGCATGTGGGCTGTTTCCAGGTTTTGACAAATATGAATAGGAATGCTATAAATATTCATGTACACATCTCTGTGTGAACACAGTTTTCATTTCTTAAGGGTAGATGCACTAGGATGAGATGATTGGGTATCACATGGCAAGCGTACACTGATTTTATAAGAAACTAGAACCTGTTTGCCAGAGTGCCGATTTACATTCCCATTATGAGAATGCCGGTTGTTCCTCATTCTCATCAGCACCTGGGATTGTCCTAGAGGGATTGTTGCTACTGTAGTAACAGTAGCTTTTGTGGGGTTTTATATTCAGTGCCTCTTAGCTTTAAATTTCATGTTGTTTCAAAGCTTTTGTGTATAGTCTTCCCCAAACTGCAGGTGAGGGTACTATTTCAAGGTCTATAATAAAATGCATGCAGTCAAGGTATTTACAGAAAGTTATTAATACTTTGCCAAAATATTTTCCAATAGTTTATAAGGCCACCAGCAATTTATGAAAGAAGAATTTCATTAAATCCCAACCCGCATCAAGTGAGTTTAAAATCTAATTTATAAAATGGAATAATTTTGATTTGGATCATTTGCAATTTTTTGGATGGTTTCCTACATCTGCTCAGTAGCTGTTTCCTTTTCGTGAGTTATCAGTTCAAGATTTTTGTTCATATGAGTTCGGAACTCCATATAATAAAGATAATGGCCATTTATCTGTTTTACTTATGCAACTATTGTCTAAAAATTTAGAAAATACAGAAAAATATAAAGAAGTTAGACAAAAATCACCTAAAATCTCACAGCTAACCCTGTACATTCTGATGAACAGATAAACATATCTTTCCTAAAAGATACACTCTTTAAACATACTTCCCCATAATCACATGATTTTATATTACAGGTCCATACTACGCATGTGATTCTGTACCCTGGTTTGTTTTGGGTTTTTTTCCTTCAGTAGTATCAGTGTTACAGAAAGCTTTCCACATCAATGGAAACTCTGAAAGCAAAATTTACTAGCAAAGTTTTCTGTAAAGGAACAGGCAGTAAATATTTCAGACCTTTGGACCATTTGGTCTCTGTTGCAATATCTCAGTTCTGCCCGTGTAGTGGGAAAACAGTCATAATCAATACATTGGCATACTACTCTGTGAATGACGGTGTCTATATAGGTTTGTGACGTCACCACCACTACTAGGATTCAGAGCTGTCCTGTCCCCCCGAGGCCCCTGTGCTAACGCTCCTAGTCACGTCCTCCCACGCAGGATACTTGGCCACCACTTGTCTGCTCTCTGATGCCTTTACTTTTGTCTTTTGAGAAGGACCAACAAACCTTTGTTAACAAAAACAGCCGGTGGACTGGGTCTGATCTGTGTGTTATGGTTGGCCAAGCCCTACTGTGTACCACCCTAAATAACAGCTGCCCAGAAATCCACTGGTGAACATCATGATTTATTTACCCAACTTCTCATTTGTTAGACTGATAGTAAGTCAATCTCAAATTTTCATTACCTGATAAAGAAACACTGTGAGAGCTGTTTGTACAGACATTTTGACAGAATTGTTAGATTATTTCCCGAGAAAACCTAAAGTCCTAAGCTGCAGAGCAGACCTGCTGGCATGTGGAGTGTTTGTGCGTTCCGGGAAGACCGGACGGTGGCACTTTACGGCCTTGTAGCTGGGGCAGGGGACACAGCCTCCCTCAGATCTTGACCAACTTGTATGTTGTCAGTTTCTGTCTAAAACATACTACTGTTTCCATCTGTATTCGATTTCTTGGGAGGGGACATATATACATTTGGTTGGTGAGGTCACACAACCAGGTCTGCAAACCAAGGGAAGGAGTCTTGGAAAAGGAAGAGGCGGCCGTTAAAATGCAAATGCCTGTGGAGACCCCCGCAGAGGGAGGGGTCAAGGGCTCTGGAGTTAGGACCCCTGTGACTTCCAGTCAGTCACCAGCTTCTCTGGGCTTCAGTGTCTTCTGTAAAATGAAAATACCACCACCCACCTCGTAGGATTAAGTGATGGACGAGCTGGAGCTTAGTACATAGTTAGCGCTCAGAGACCGGTCCTGTAACTCCTACTACCACCAGCACCACAGCTGCCCTCACCGTTTCCTCTCCCCACGGCAGAGGGCTTTCCTGCTCAGAGCAGTGTTGGAGGGAGAGCAGCCAAAGGCCGGTTTCTGCTTTGGAGGGAGGAGGAGGAAACACTGATAGGGAGACTAAGCTCAGTCCTTGGGACTTGAAGCTGCATCCTCCCTAAGGGATGGTCCACCCTCTCAACCTGCAGCTCTTGCTCTTTTGTTGAAGGAGCAGCGGGACATGCTCGCTCAGGCAGCACATACACTAAAGGAGCATACCCTCTCAGCCTACGGCTCTTTCCCCATTTGTTAGAGGAGCAGTGGGAAGAAGGATTAGATAAATGCCTCTGCCCTTCCCGACCCTGTCCCTAACACACATGTGTCAGGTATGCAGGATGTGCACGAACACCTAGACCTGCACGTGCACCTGCAGGCCGGCTGAAGGCAAGCTCCCTCCTCACAGGGACACTGAGAGGCCACTCTACTGGATTCCAAAACAGCCCTGCTCCTGCCCTTGGCTTTGGCTGTCCCGGCGGACACACTTGGGCTGTACCCCGGGGTCTGCAAGGCCTGTCCGCTCCCCTGTTTTGGTTTTGCTTCACGTCCTCACTCTTGCAATCACTGGCATTTAGGCAATTCTGAAGTGAACCACAGTTGGTACAAAAACAGCAGTGGTTTTTTCTGAGCTAGACGACACAGATACAGTTTTCTGATGAAAAGTGAAAGCTAATGGTCTTTTTTGACTAATTGTAGGTACAAGCACGAAGCCCTTCATGATTACAACCACTGCCCTAGAGGTGAGCAACTGCCTACTCAGCGCGCCTTAGGTCTCAGTGAGACAGGTAGCTGGAGAGAACATAGTAAACACCGAGCGAGGGCTGCTGAGGCCTGTTCTCAGTCACCCATTGAGCCTGAGGCCTGGCTTCACCGCACTTCAAATGTCCTGTCTTGTCTTAGCTCCCTCACAACTAACCAGCTGGGACTGCAGAGGCCTTAACTCCTCACCGGAGGAATAAGTAGGGGTGCAAATGCTTCAACAATGTGGTGACACAGAACGCAGAGCCAGGCCAGGAGATGGGCACAGAAAGGGCACGCGTTGCTGTTGGGCCAGAGCCAGCATTCTGGGGTGGGGGGCCCACAAGGATGCTGCTGGACCCTTGGGCAGAGATGGGAGGTAGCATCGTTTCCTGAAATGGGAACTCCTGTCACGAAGTCCAAGAGGTCCGCATTCCAGGGAAATACTCATGCAGGTAGGTAGGACTGAGAGGACAGGTCTGCAATGTTCACAGGGCTCAGAAAGGTAAGTACGGGTGTGTGAGAGAGAGAAGAGCAAAACAATGGTGGTAAACCTGGCCAGGAGGGGAGATAAAAGTCCCCCCTGGGATACAACACTTGAAGTGATTTCCAGGCCAATAAAGGAATGAAGAGGTTGGGCTGGGTTTTCTCAAGTCTGTGTCTGCAGGCCATGCTGTGCCTCCAGGGGCAGGGCGGGGGGGGGGGGGGGGGGGGGGCGCGCCGCAGGGCACAGCNGGGGGGGGAGGCGCGCCTCAGGGCACAGCGCCCAAGATGGCACTGAGGGTGCATGTGGAAATCACTGACTCCTTCACAAGCTGTGAAACTGGAAAGTCTAGTTCCCCGATAGGCATCTGCTGTGCTGACTCCAGGGCGTGGCTGCCACAGGAGCCCTCCCGCACCCCCAGGGCAGGCGCTCCTCCTTGGCCCTTACATCCCAGGAAGGCCAAGAGAGCTGAGCAGGCCCCAGCAAAGCAGTCTGGCCCTTGGCGCGCTCAGAGCCAGACCCCAGGCCTTCAGAGGGCTGAAAAGGGCCACATGACCTCACATTTGCCCTTCTCGCCAACAGAGGGCAAATGTGAGAACACTGTTAGATGCTGTTGGCTTCTGATGCCCTGTCTTTTTCTAAAGCTCTCTCTCTCTCTGATAGCCATTTCTAGTACAAACTTCTCCATACTCCCAGAATTCCTGTCCTCACAAGGCTTCCCGGGGCACTGGATTCAACACCAGTGAGAGCTGGTTCATCAACAGCTGAAACCTGACTGAGTCCGAAGAATGAGTGGTAGGGAAGTCACCACACACATATCAACCCATCAACCCTCGGAGATAAGGAAGCTATCTGAGCTTTATGCAGGTGAGGGGAATGCTTTTGTTTTTTTCCTTTTTGGGACATGGAGAAAACAGTGCCCAGTCTTCAAATATACAAAAAAATGGATGGTTACAAAAGTCTCTCCTACTGCTATGACGAACCTCTGTGAGATTGGAGCTGCCCCTCATTCTCCTGTGTACTCCTCTCAACCCACCAGCTATGCGGAGTTCCAGAAAGGAAGCACTGAGCCGGCACTGCCACTGGAAAACTTGAGTGGGATCCAAAACGTCTCTTTGGATCCACCTGCCAGGATTAAACCATTCTCCAATCTTGTTACTAATGGAGGCAATGAGTGGGTCAGGGGAGGTGCTTCCCTGACCTTGGAGAGGTCTTTCTAGACTAGTCAATCTCCAGTGTTATTTCTATAATATTCAAGTAAATAGATGCATCCAACAATTCACAGATATAGGAATCATTGTTTTAAAACAGGAGTTGGGAATACAGTGTGAAAAACATAAGCCTGAGACTAAGTGCTTTTGAATAAAGATGCAAACAAATGCGGGTAACCCGCCCAGCAGGTGAAAGCCTCTGACCAGTTCTAGATGGAATTCTACCTCTTGTTGACAGTCACAAAGTCCAGGACATCAGTGCAATTAAGTCTTGCTGACACTGACTGAGAATCCTAAATAAGACCCCCATAAAGATCAGGGAAGCAGGGGAGGAGGGACACAGTCGCATCAACATAAAGGGAAATGGTAAGGGGGAAGGAGGCTGGGGCTGTGAGTGGATGAAGGACAGGAAAGGTAACCGTAACGTACAATCTCAGTTCTTTCTCTCGAGAGTTCCAGACAAATTTCAGGTGGACAGTCCACCTCCCCTCTCCATGAGCTTTCTCCACACTCTCTCAACCCTTGATCTTAGCACAAATGTGCAGCGAAAGCTTCTGGGAAGAGCAGAGCTACTAGACTGCAAACTGTCCCCAGCAGCACCTCTCAGTGTCTGGATCTTGAAGCAGGTCTATTGTCTGCACGCTCTTTGGTCTGCAGTAAATCCCCAATGCGGACTTATCAAATGTCCTTGACGAATGAGCCTGCAGAGCTGCACATTCCAGACTGATGGTCGAAGTCAAGCCACCCACAGGGACTGATTTCTCGCTGGCACCACCACACAGCTTGTGCAATGTACTCAAGCTACGGCAGGGACCCCCATGCTGGAGCCACTCATTGCAACCGATTCTTCAAGACCCATTGGACACCACCCTCCAAACTTCTGCTTGGTGAGGTTTTCCTCAGCCTTCCAAACAATGAGGAGCGGGCAACATCAGCACAGCAAGTTCGTAACAACAAGAAAATAGTTTCCAGTGAAGTCTGTTAATACTGGGCTACTGGCAGTCCAGCTCCCTGAGGACAGCCACAGTGGGACTGACTGCCCTCCGCGGTGGGCCAGCAAATCAGTGACGTATCAAGAGCAAGAAAACCCTAAAGTCAAGTAGCTAATTCTCCCTGAAATCAAAAATGCTGGCAAGGGAATGAGTTCTTAAGTCAAGGATTTTAAAGTCGAGGATATGTGGGAAAGTTACACACCACCTCCACACCCACTCAACCCCACGACGATGTTCAATTGTGTATTGGGCAAGAATAAGCTTGCTTGTTGAGTCTGAAGCAGCATGGGAAAGTCTGAGATGAGTATCCTTCCTTGCTAGAATCAAAACCCAACTACAGAAGATACACTTAGAAGCTCCTCAAAGAGTTCCCCAGCCTGGAAGCTTCCATGATGTTTTAAAATATGTCCACAGATTTTTGAAATTACTCCCCTGTAGAAACAGAGTCTGATTTCCCTCCGCTGACGAAGACCCGGACTTAGTGACCTGCTCCCAATGAGGAAAAGGCAGTTGGTAGTGACACGCTGTGGCTTCTGAAGCTACAGGAGCATGCAGCCTCTGCCCTGCTCCCTTGAGCCGCTCACAGCTGAAGTCCAGTCACCACCCTGAGGGGTCAGCCCAGCCAAGGGGCCACATGCAGGTGCAGCTGACAGGCCCAGCCAGGTCCCAACAGACAATGCATCAACTGGCTGGTTTTTTCTGTATTAGCTCAAACTTGTGAGTAAGGAGGCCTTCAAGCAAATTCCAACTTGGGGCCTCCCTGGTGGCGCAGTGGGTTAAGCAACGCACTATGAAGTAAACCTCAGCCACTGCAGCACGAGTTCGATCCCTGCTGCCGGCCAGGGAGGGGACCCACGTGGCTCAGCAGACCTCTCCAGCCTCGCCCACTGCTCCCCTCAGCAGTGTGCTTCAGTGGATCCTCCTGTTCTGCTCCCCACTCTGTCTCTGGTGGATTTCTCA
Organism: Galemys pyrenaicus; assembly: GCA_019455555.1. Taxonomy (NCBI): domain Eukaryota; kingdom Metazoa; phylum Chordata; class Mammalia; order Eulipotyphla; family Talpidae; genus Galemys; species Galemys pyrenaicus. The sequence continues at coordinate 1,656,828 of JAGFMF010011680.1, read as the reverse complement.
CCCCCCCACACACACCTCTGACCTGTACCCCAGTGCTTGTATGCATAAGTGAATAAATCTTTAAAAAATAAAATTCCAGCTTTAGGCACCGTCTGACTGCCTGGCCACCATCTGAGCTGAGCACATGAGAGATCCTAAGTGAAAACTATTTAGTTGAGGACTGTCAACATCCAGAGCCATAAGCTATAATGATGGTTAGTTAATACATGTTGTTCAAAGGGAGCAATCTGAAGGTGTTAACACCCAAAGTACATGGACAACCCATACGACTCAACAACAATAAGACATAAAACACAATTAAAAAGTTGGCAGAGGATGCAGACTTTTCACCAAGAAAACACACAGATGGCCAGCAGACACATGGGTGGTTCTCTACATTTCTCATCATCAGGAAAGGAAGACTCAAAATCACAATGAGATCTCGCCTCACGCTAGCTAGAAAGGCCATTATCAAAAGCCAAGAAATAATGAATGTTGGCAAGGATGTGGAGCAAAAGGAACTCTCATCCACTGTTGGTGGGAATGTAAATGGTGTAGCCACTGTGGAAGACAGTATGGAAGTTCCTCAAAATTATAAACAGAACCACCATATGATTCAGTAATCCCGCTCCTGGATGTTACCTGGAGAATATGAAAGCGTAAGTCAAAGAGATAGACACACCCATATGTTCACTGCAGTATTAGCCAAGATATAAATAATCAAGATACAGAAATAACCCAAGTGCCCAATGACAGAGGAGTGGAGAAAGATGACATGTAGCACATAACAATGGAATACTATTGTGCCCTAAAAAAGGTGAAACCCCCACCATTTACAACAAAATGGACAGACCTTGGAGAGACTACACTAAGTGAAATAAGTCACAAAAGATAAAGCAGATATGTGATTTCACTCATCTGTAAAATATAAGGGGAGTTACCAGACGGGAGGGAGGCAGGTGATTGATGAGTGGGAGAAGCCTGTGGGACGTTTGGTGGCAGACGTGCTGAGAAAATGTAATGTTGGAACCTGTTCAGTGTGTGAACTGGTGTTAAAGCAACACAAAATTAAATAAAGGGAGAGGACTGCAGAATACGCTGGACAGCGCACCTGCCCTGCACACTGCTCTTCCGTAGCCCGTGAGCTAAGCTGGGTTTGGTACATTTTTAAAGGGCTGTGAAAGAAGCAAACAAAGACTGATTTGCAACAGAGACCACATGTAGCCCTTGAGGTCTAAAATAGTCATTCTACGGTCCTGTACAGAAATATCTCGCTCACCACAGTCTTAAGTCATTGGGTTTTCATATGGCTTATAGGCGACAGCAGAAAACTGGAACCTGTGGTGCCTTTTGAACATACTAAGAGGAATCAGTCGACAAAGTTACATACAGAGCATCAGGAAAGTGTGAAAAGCCACAGCTCAGCTGTAACCTGCAGGTCAGATTTGTTCCATCAGAAACTGCTATGTTTGTACCACGTTGTGCTATCACAAAGACGCTTGTTCAGTCAAAGAGAAGTGACAGTATGTGACTCATCAACCGACGACAGTGTCCTCAACACGTATCTCAGATTTGATTCTAGATTAAGCCCCAAGTCCCTGGATACTTGCTGATAACTCCACTAACAGCAGCTGTCATTCCCTGAGTCCTGTGCATGTTCCAAACGCCGTCCTAAACTACTCTGTGTGGGTTACTTCAGGGAAACCTCACAGCAGCCCTTTTCCATTTTACGGATGAGAAAACAGAGGCACAAGGAAATGATCTAACCAGTTCGAGGTCACACAGGTTATCAGTGGGAGCCAGGATTTAAACTGAGGCCCGATGTGCACCATGAATAACCACTGTGCTCCCTGCTGCTCCTCTCCAGAGGCTGTCTAGTCGAGACACCCAGTCCTGGCTCCAAGAGCGCAGGGGGCTCCCACTGGGAGGACAGCACCTTGACCTCTCTGACCGCACTTTCCGGGGCGCAGCCAAGGGGGCTGTCCACCGACAAGGAATCATGCCTGGAAGCTGAGGCTCTGTCCTTTCCGCCAGGAATCGCTGATCCTCCACCCATTGCTTTTTCTGCTGAGAGGCTCCTAAGCTCCTAAACTAGTCCCAAATGGCAACTGGCTATAAGCAGTTCCTTCCATCAAGGAAGGATCAAGGCATCTTCGTCTCTGAGTTAGTCTGTTTACTCTGGTTTCTGTCAAACAGCACGTGGACAATGATGTTTGCCAAAGGAATGGCTGTTAAAGGAGACACACTGCAGTTAAAGGAGCCACACTGCAGGAAAAGCAACAATCTGATCAAGAACCCATCAGCATCAAAACCATCACGACGACCAGTGAGCATAAGTCGGCCTCGGTTTCCTCATCTGTGAGTGGGGATGGTAACACCTATCTTTATGATCTGGTGTGTGGACCGCAGGCAAGGTACAAAAAGGGCCAGATCCAGTGCCTGGATTTCAATTAATGATGGATATGATTATTAAAGTCACAACACAGGCTATGTCTCTCTTTTAAAGAGCTGACAATTGGCCGGTGCCATTCCTTTGACTAATCCATGGTCACGAGACCAGTCATGGAGTAAGAGCTGCTTCTTACCCCCTGCGCTACCCATTTCCACCTCCCTTTGTCACAAGGCTTTTCCACACCAGAGGGGGTGTTTTGAGCTATTTATGAAAATGGACTCTTAACATTCTCCTCTCCTGCTGAACTTGACACAAACAACTAGGAGTCAATAGAGGAGAGAGAAGGTGGTGTTATGCATCTTAACACGGCTACATTGTCTGTGTGGTGGCTCCAGGCAGGAAGAGCACTTTTTACTTACCAGAAGGGGAAAATGATGAAACGGCTGATGAAAAATATGATGGAGAAGATGAAAAACAGGATGTTACAGGTTTGCTGCCATCCCGCATAAGAAAACATCTTAGCAGACTGAAAACAAAGAAACAGTACTCATAAAGTGACATCAGTATACATTTTAAAACTGAATATTTATAAATGAAATGATATGATGTATAGAGATGGCTGGGGCAGTAGATGAAAGAAGATTGCTCATGATAATTATTAAACTGGATGATGGGTCCATTGTAATATTCTCTTTGCCTTACTGTAATTTAAAATTTTCTACAATATTTTTAAAGTTATATTTAAATGATTACAACCTCACAGCTCCCTTTTATAAGCACTATAGCTTAGAACAGTTCATTTTTACGAGCATCTTATCTGGGATTTAGTTCATGTCTCCATCTAACTGGGAGGGGAGGTGGGTTGAGAAAGTCTGGGCTGGCCACGTGGTAGTCACGGTGGCCACTTGGATGCAGGTGGCAGCAGAGGCAACTCTGAGGCCCTTGTCCTGGCTGAAATAGTTTCAAGTTGATTTTTCCCACTTATTTTACACCAGTCTAAACATCTCACATTATCTGTGTTGAATGAAAATAATTATAGGAAGTTTTAATGTGCTATTACAAGGGTGATTGATGAGAATTCTCTCTTGCTTTCTCAGTGGCGCCAACGGGCGAAGGAGCAGGTGTCTGGAGTTGGGGCTGGGAGGTGGCGAGGAGATGCTGAGTGTAGCTCTTTCCTCTCGAGAGGCACAGCTGAGACCTGGGCAGTTTCAGAACTGAAATTACTCTGGATGCTGGGGGTTCCTCTAGAATAAGAGGCAGCACAGTCACAGTCCAGGAAGGGTGTGCATAGCATGTCCCATAGTTTCTGCATTTGCCGAAGGGTGAAATAGTTGGACCGTGGGGCGGGCAGAGGGCCCAAAAGGGAATCAGGTCATTTGCTGTGCAGGAAGCCTAGGTGGGAAGTGGGGGTGGGAGCAAGCCAGCAGTTCAGCCTGCCTGGGAGGGCCTGGAGAGCGATTTGGAGGGTGGGTAGCTAGAGCTGCGCTTAGACAGAGCACACACATGCGTGGGGGAAAAGCAGCACCCCTTTGGGCAAATAAACACGCAGCATAATCTGGACCGTGCAAAGGTGAGACAGAACGCCTTCTCTGCTAGAAATAGGTCAGACTGTTCTGTGTTGGGTCCTGGATCTAAACTTAAATGTGGGGAAAATTAGAGAGGATCTGGAAGGTGCATGACAGGCAAAATGTTGCTGATGAGTAAGAATTATAGATGTTGAGGCTATTTTTCCTTGTAAAGAAAGAGCTAAGAAATGACCCACCAACTGCCTTGAGGACTAGGAAAGATTAATAGGCTCCATCTTTAGAAAGGTCTGAACGGGCAAAAGCTGTGCCAGGTCTGCATTCAATTAGATCTCAACTGAGGAGACAAACTCTGACGGGGACACTTGAGGATGCTGTGGGACAGGCGTCCGGAGCATATCAAACCCAGGCCCCGGGCCACTCCTCACCGTCGTCTCTGCCCCCAGCTGGTGGAAAGCCCAGGCCTGCTGGGGCACTCGCCTTAGACCGGGACGCGCGAGTCCAGAGTGACCCACGGTCAGCAGCGCGACTGTCTGTCCTCACCGTTTATCGGGAAGGGCCTCGGAGCCTGACATTTCATTTTTCTTGTTTTTTTACCTAAGGGCCTCAGAACGTTTCAGACTGTAATGAGCTGAGCTTCACACTATGCCCTAAGGGGGAGCTGTGGCTTCTCATGGTCCATCTGAGGATAGAAAACAAAGCATGAAGCGATGGCCCAAGTCACCTGGGGGTGGCTGTTGTGTTAGCCACGGGCGGGTCGGTAACACAGTGGAGCGCCGTGTTCCGCCGAGGCGAGACACACAGGGCCGCCGAGCTAGAGGGCTCGAGCAAACGAGCAGTGTGCCCGTCCAAGCTCGCAGTCACCTCCAGGTAGGGGTAGGTGGCCAGGGAGGGAGGGAACGCCTGACACACAGAGGCCTGCGTCCAGAGAGCCGGGCGTGGAGACCGCACGGCCTCCAGCTGAGTCACTCGCTGCCTGGAGCGCACATTACAATCTGGCCCCTTCGCGTGGGCTTTGTGTGCTAACTGAGATTACATGCAAGAAACAGAACTCTATACACAGCTAATGCTATTTAAACAGTTGCCAGTTGCTTTGTCAAAGGCTTGGGGTTTCATCTAGAATAGAGTTTGGCAGTCCCATCTATGGACTGAGGTTCATTAGCCCTTGAGTTTTGACTGGTTTTCATATTTTTAAAGGAGTATAAGAAAAGGAAAACAAAGAACATGTAGCAGAGATCAAGCGTGGCCCTTTACCCGAAAGTTCGCTGAACCCTGATCTGGAGGACAAGAGGCCTTTAAATTAAATTGCGTTTCTTCCACATCAGCTTACAGATTCCACGAGCCCTTCAAGGGGTAATCCTGAGTGTGAAATGGGCCAGCACCATGTTCCCTGCTTCATTACAAGTGAGTGCATTTCGGTGATGAGCTAAGCGGCTCTGGGAAAAGTGTTCTAAGCAGGGAGGAGCACAGGCGACAGGAGAGCAGGGAGCACGGCCTCTGGGTGAGCAGGAACGGGGCAGAGCAGACACGTGTAGGGAAAACAGGCCTAATTTTGGTTTGTTCCTACTCCTTACTTTGTGTTGTATGGGGTTAGGGAGACTCTTGTTTTACTGTTCCCTGCTCCAGAACCATTACTTTCTTAGAAAATAACTGTGATCTAAACATCAATCCTCTTTCCTCAAAGCTGGAGGATGGCCTGTGTGGGCAGAGCAAGGGGCTGTTCTGCTTAGGTGTAGTGAATATGTGGTTTCATCTGATGTGAAGAAGTCATGATGAAAGAATTCAAAGTTTTCCTTTTCCATTTTGAGCTCATTCCTTGTCAAACATCTCATCTTGCTCCCCAAACTAGTATCTGCACTCAACTCCTGCAAGTTGAATCTCACTAACTGACCTCTCTCAAGTACCCTGGAGAATAGGGGGGAGGAACGTATTAAATACTGAAAGGCTTCACTTCTTAGAACCATCAGCGAACCCAGAGACACCATTGGACTGTGGGTATCTGCGGGACAGAGAGCCTGGCTAAATCACCCTCAGACAATTCTTCCTGTGATGATTACAGAAACCCAGGACACAGCATTATTACGAGTTTCTTAAAGACAAATGAGTTACCTCCAGCCAAATGTCAGCCACATCGTGCACGATCATCACCAGAGTCCCACTGCGAATATAATTAGCGCACCAAGAAAAGCTCATCAGACTAATAGCAGCCAGGTGGTGGATGACATTAGCTAGAAAATCCTACATAACGAGGGGGAAATGGAAACCATTAAACAAATACAGCTATGTCCCAATCACTGAAAGAGCTAATAACAATAATATTTGAGAAACCAATAACTTACATCTGCATAATTTGAAATTTATAAAATGCTTTCACTTGAGTTCTTAAATACAGTCCTTAAGAAGGAGACTGGACAAGTTCACCCTCATTGATGAACTCATTTGAGACAGCATCAAATAGTTTTCATCTTACCTTTAACACCAGCTGTTCTTCCATTGCTCCACACTGGATATATGGACACACACATACACACACACATACACAGAGGCGTGCATATTCTCATACATGATTACATTTATTGCTTATTCCCTGTCCAATTGCAAAACAGAAAAAAGAGAAATATGATACAACTACACAACCACTAAAATAAGAGTTACTGCATACAAAATAAGTTGGAAATGAAAGTGGAGTGACTATGTAAGTAAATCGAAGGAACAGAAGGTTTTCTTCACAGAAGATACATAAACGGCCAAAAAATACACAAAAACAAGACTCAACTTGATTAAACATCAGGAAAATGTAAATCAAAACCACAAGGAGATACGACTTCATGTTCATTAGGAAAGCAATAATAAAAAAGGTAGCTAATAACAAGTGTTGACAAGGCTGTGGAGAAATCAGAAGTCTGTTATATTGCTGGTAGGAATGCAAAACGTTGTGACTGCTTTGTTAAACAACCTGGACATTTCTGAAGGCTTTAACTATAGTACTACCATAGAACACAACAACTCCCTTTTTCACAAGGCATGTATCGGAAAGAAATGAAAACATGTCCCTGAAAAAAATCTACGTATGAATGTTGACTGTTGACAGTAATACTGTCCATCATGTCAAAAAGGTAGAAACAACCTAACTACCTCCCAACTGGTAAATGGACAAGCAGACTGCAGAGCATCCAAGCAAGGGACGAGCACTCACGACAAAAAGGATGATGCACTACACGACTGAGCACTGACACGGGCCACGCCATGACTGAACCTTGAAAAACTGTCCTATGTGAAAGAAGCCAGACACAGAAACAACATATTGTGTAGCTCCACTTACACAGGATGCCCAGAAGAGGCAAATCCATAGAGACAGCAAGGAGCCGAGCCGAGTGGTTGCGTAGGGCTGGGCAGGTTCTGAGAGCTGGGGAGTGACTGTCTAAGGGTACTGGATTTCTTCTAACCAGATGACACTGTGATAAAGCGGTCTGTGATGGTGATTGCAGAACTTGGAAAATACTCGAAACTATGCAACTATGTAACGTCAACTTAAAGCTTCTACTTTTAGACTAAATACTTTAAACTTGTAAAATCATACATGGCCACTCTTGATGAAAGATATTTACCTATGAGCTTATAGCGTCTAAACTTTCTTCCAAGATAGTCTTCTGTTGTTTTCTAAAGCAGCTACTGTATTCTTACTGTCAGAAGTTACTAAGTCCTCTATTAATGTTATGTTTCATTCTAGGCACCCACACCCTGAATATATGATTTCTTTTCCAAGGTGTTGCAATAAAGCTATTATTAAGAGGAGGAAAAATAACTGCTGAATTATGAACGTTAGTTGGGCTTAGGTGAATTGCATGTTACGTGATTAAATTTACCGTCTCAATAAAGATGCTAAAAAAACTTCAACATTTCAGTTTCCTAATTCATTAAACCAGTTCCTGTGTACCAAGAAGTGCTTCATATGGATTAACTTGCTTACTCCTCAGAGACAGCTCCATTTTTAGTCCCATTTTATAGACAAGGAAATAAATCTAGGGAGCTGAACCAACTGTCTTGGGTGTCCATCAGTAGGCAGTGAAGTCAGAATTCTAACCCAGGCAAACAGCCCCAGAACCTCCTGACGGCTTTCTTTTTCTTTTATTTGTTTCTGGACATATGTGCTTACAAACAAACGAGGTATCTACATTTAATTTCTGACATGGTGTTCAAATCACCTGTAAATAATGAAGAGAAATCAACCACTGAAAAGTCAGAAGTCGGAGAAATGTGGGATCACTGTAGGTGCAACCTACATATCTCTAAAGACCTCCTAAAAAAAAGGATGATTTTCAGTTCTATCCCCTATAAAAATGACTCAACTGTATTTTGATATACGCTTAGTGACGGTTCACTGGAAGCTACTAGTGGGCTTTATGGCAAAGGAGAATATGCCCATCTGATTCTGTCACAGTGTGATCTCAGAGTCCACAGTTTTCTCTTCGGGCCTCTAGTTGCCTGTGGCTGACTGGGCTCCCGAGTGAGGGATAACGGACACCGTCACTCACACAAACATAATACAGTCCGGCCATCTTGATTTTATCTCTAATACTGGATGCAACTTAATCTCATTACACAGTGCAACAAACTTGGCATCACATACATGTCAAGAGTATCTATCATTTGGCATGTTTTGCAGATGTACGAGATGACATCTCCTGATTGCACTGAGTCTCACAGTTTTTCATACCAGCAAGCAGGAGTTGGTAACGACCAAAAAGCCCCTAAAATGCCTCACTTTGTGGCCTCAGATGGTGCATTTAGCGTGTCTATGACCCAGTTTTCCTCATGAACAAAGCAAAGCTAACAAGCCTGAAGCACAACTTCCTCACAAAAATTTTGGGCAAATTAAGGAAAAAAATGTTCTCAATGTTTTTGAATACATAAGAAGAATTAGAGAAAATGGTTTGTAATCAACTAAAAGATGTGGCTGCAGAATGAAAACTGCTAATGCTTTTCTTCTTTGCACTGAGTATTAAATTACCAAGCCAAAAGAAACAGACAGCATATGGGAGATTTCATTTCTTATTGAACCCGGGTAGAGCTTCAAAGTTAAAGGTTCTATGGTGTTTTACTCCGAATATTTACCAAGGCACTGAAGCATGCACTTAATTTGCACTATTCTATGTGCTATAAAAAAGCAAAATAAGTTATGCACTGGACTTAAACATGCACAAAAATACAATTTAAAATTTTAAGTTTTGGGGCAGAGAGATGAAAGTTTTTGAAAAAATGGGTAAGGTAGTTTTGTGAATAAGACACTTACCTTCCTCTTGACATCTGAGCCAAGGCTAAATAAGAGAGACCAATAAAAACTCATCTCCAAAATGTAGTACCAGTACTGGGAGGGCAGCAGGGGCTGGTGAAAACAAGAGCACCACTGTTTTAATATCATCTCACAATCCGCTCACTTTAAGGCATTAGAATTATTATTCATACCTATTTCCATTCTACAAAATTCCCCCCAAATAGTGATGATTTACACTTCTACTTCCAATAAGGAATCAGCTACTATATTGAAGCATTTTACTTCTATAAAGGTAAATAAGAATTCCAAAATCAAGTGAAATTTTTTATTTGAAAGTTAAAACTATAACAGGTGTAACTGGCTTATTGTAGTTGGCTGAGAGTTAAATTAGAAAAAACAAGTTAAAAACATTTATTTAAGTTCAATGGCAAGTCAGTTCTGCTGGTTGCATAATTTATCCTGATTAATATTTTCTGAATACTAATCAAAATCTGATGTCCTAATCTCTGTTCTGGTGACAGAGTGGCGATCAGGATTGGCCCATTCTCAAATAGAACGGTAATAGCATGTAATAAAACAATTAATTATTTAAGGACTCTAATACCACTATGGGGAAAAAAGATTAAATATTTACAGCTAGAGCTTTTATTAATATTTTTATAGTGAGGGTGGCTGCTTATTTTAGCTAAATTGAAGGATTACATTACTGGGTTTGATGGATTGTTACATCAATGTCCCTGAGAAGCTGGCCTTCTGATAGCCATATCCTGTTGCAGTTTCCTCCCACATTGACCATGGATTTGACCTTGGGCTTCTGTCAAGGGGACACAGCCGGTGTGATACAAGCAGAGACTTCATAAACCATGTAAGAAACCTGAGCTTTCCTGCTGGAGGACACAAAGAGTTATGGCACCCATTGCCTACCAGCTGACTGAAAATGCACGAACTCAGCTAACACCACATAAAGCAGAAGATTTTTCAGCTGGGGGAATTCATTCCAAAATGCTAACTTAATTCATGAGTAAATAAATGATTGCTTTAAAGCACTAAGTCTTGGGAGGATAGCCTGCTATGTATCAATAGATAACTATTATACCCAAGAAATTAAGAGTGAGTTAGAGGTGGAAGATGGTAAAATTGGGGTTTGGAATAGACAATGCCTAAGTATCTTGTGATTGACATGCTTTGATTCTTTAATGCTGAGATTAACACATTAAAAGAAATGATGAGTTTTATCAACTCGTCATCTTCAATAAGGCTCTAAAAGAATGAGACAGTTTTTGCTTTCTTTTATGACAAACAACAAACCTACTGTGGGGTCTGAGAAAAGTTAATCAGGCTTTTCCGCCCTCCCGCCATTGGTATAATGATGGACACCTGCGGTGCTGCGCACATGCCTAGGTGGGCATGAGCAAGTGGGAGCACCTGAGTTTGGACACTGGCTTACATGGGCGGCATCATGAGGATGCCAGCAGCAGTGAAAGCGAGAGTACCAACAAGCAGCAGTGAGAACAGCAGCAGTAGCGGGAGGAACAGGATGCCAGCAGCAAAGCAGTGGAGTGGGTGAGATGCGCGGGAAGTTGGGAGAACTGCCAGCCTCCTGGCCCCCCGGCATCCCTGCCTGCCATGTACCTGGTCACCTCTGACAATAAAAAGCGTAACAGCCACTGAGGGCTTCAAGACTCCTTCCTTTACCCCCGTCTGCTAGAACCATCCAGAACTTGCTCTGAGACCCCTTCCTGCCACTACACCTATATAAGACTAAACTTCCTAGTGAGAACACACAAAAAATTCCAAATAAAACACAGAAAGAATATCTGTTTGAAGACATCAGAAATCAACCAAGACACCCAAACCCTGTAAAATTAATGCATTTAAATGAACCCTTAATTTTAAGTGAATCCTTAGTTCAAGAAGTACAACAGATCCAAAGAAGGATAAGTTCAAAGAAAACCACACCTATGTATAGCATAAAATCTACATTTTTTTCTTACAATCAGTATAGACTCCAGAGACTAAAAAACAACAAAAAAGTAGGCCTTCGACAAACTCAGAGTGTAGGAAGCAAATTGATTAGGGACAACAAAGAAAAGGAGTCTTAGTAAACAGTGGGATTTAATATTTAAAGCCAAAGGTAGAAAATACCCCAGGGAATTGGGGAAGTTGTAAATATATCTTCTCAAAAAAATCAGGGTCCACACTGACTCAGTTCAATCATATGCAAAATTAACAGTAGATGTCTCTACCATCAGTAGCTAATAGAAATAACTAACAAGTAAAAGGAAAAACTCTCAGAAAGAAGACAATATCATGTTGAGTTTTGTAACTTTTCATACACATTGTCTGTTATTTAGTCAAAGTTACCAAGCATAAGGAGAAAGGAACAAGAGAAGAGTGATCAACATATGAATTTATGAGAGTTGGGCTTTAAAATAACTTTGAAAACTTGTTAAAAGGTGAAAAATTTCAGTGAAGAAGTGGAATCCATAAAAAGAACTAAATGAAAATTTGAGAAAAATCCAGTAATCCAAATTGAGAACTCAAAAGATGTGTTTAACAGAAAATTAGACACTGCTAAAACAGTATTAGTGAAGTGGAGGACCTGAAAGTAGAAATTATCCTGTGAAGGATCTGAGATTTCACCCTACTTGTGAGTTGCATGTCACAGTTTCATGGATGTAAGTAGAAGAAATGAGACGCCGCCATCATAAATAAAAGGTAATTTTATTACTCAGAGTAATAGCAGGTGCTAGAGTATCAGTATGGGCTCCTCCCAATTCCCAGAGGGCTGAGCAAAGAGGATGAGGTGACAGCTGCATGTGAAGTGGGTTGTTTCATAAAAGAGGAACTCTGAGCAGGAAACCTGCGTCTTTCATAATGGACAGTAAGATGCCTACCATTTGGTCCAGAAGGACCTTCCAAATTTGTTTGCTAAACAAAGATTGCTGAAAAGATAGAATGGAGCAAATGGTGCCCAGTGTTTCACTTCACACAACATGTAGAAATTCAAGGAACTGGTGAAGAACTGTACACCAACATAATGAAACACAGAGAGGCAAAAGGAGGGAAAACAATGGGAACAACTTATGAGACTTGTGGGGCCTAGTGTAAAGGCACATCAGTACACTTACAATTGGAATTCCAGAAAGAGAGTAAGTACTAGAAGCACAGCAAAGAATTTTCCAAAATTGACCGAAGACATCAGCCTACAGATTCAAGAAGCACTATCGACACTGAGTAGGATAAATTCAAAGAAAATCACATTTAAGCATACCATAATGAACTGCTGAAGCACAATGGCAAACTACTAAAATCAGTCAGGGATAAAAGACACTGTTCAAAAAGACAAAAAAAAAAAAAAAAGCCTCTGACAACTAAATTCTTAAAGAAACTTGTGGAATTCAGAAGCCAATGGAATAACATCTTTAAAGTGCTGAAGGAAAATAACTATTAATCTAGAATACTATACCCAAAATAAATATCCTTTAAAAAGGTAGAAGGCAAAATGATAAACTTTCAGAAAAAGCAAACTGAAGAACTGTTAGACAGAAGGATGATAATTTTAGACGGAAGCATGGAAAAGCAGGAGATGAGAAAGCTCGGAAAGACTAATCTGACTAATTTACAAAACAACAATAGTAATTAATTGTATGGTTTTAAATATTTGAGGGAAGACCTACGAGAAGGACATATGGAGTGTTCTAGACCTTTAAGTGACTGGAAAGAAGAAAGAGCACTAGTTGTAATTAGATTCTCATAATTCAAATGTTTTCTGTGATAGATTTAAGCTCAAATATGTAATTATGGTAACTGTAAATAAACAAAAGGAATGAAACAAGTGTTTAAATATAGTATAAAAACTAAACTCTGGTAAAGAAAAAGTGAGGCATTACATAGAAGTGGACAGAGAATAGGAGGGGCATGCAAACCTAACTCAGGGGACAATCTGAGGGGCCTGAGTGATGCAATAAGGGAAGGACTTACCTGCCTGGGGTAGCCATTCCAAACCTCCCATAGGTCATACACCCAAGGTTTCTGGAAAAAATCACAGACCCAAAAGAGGACAAAATAAGTTTGGTGTCAGCAGAAGATACAAGCTCTCCCTGATATCAATGATGAGGGCAACGCTGTGGAGTAGAACCCTTTCATCATGTTCTTATCACTCTTGCCACCGTCTCCCCCTCTGCGAGTCTTTATGGTGCCCTAGGCAACACATCTACGACAGCCATGACTTCTACTGAACCCAGGATCACAATGTTGTCGTAGCAAATGGCTTCAAACAGGTAGATCTTCCAGTGAAATAATTTCTGAAGCAATTAGATTACTGCTTCTGCAGTAATAAAATATCATGAGATATCTGTAACAATAAAATGTCCCAAGAGAAATCTCTAAATTTGGTTATCTTTTACTTTTCTGGGAACAATTTGTTCTTGAATTTATCACCTAATGAGGTCATTATTTTATATTTATTAGAACAGACAATGCAGGAACTATATCATAGGAGAATATTTGATTTCTGACAGGCAAGTAATGAATGTCTTCATGGAACAAGTGACATTTGATATGGGATAGGATGGAATTTGACAGGTAAAGATAGAGATTGGAAGGGCAAGATATTTCCGGCAGAGAAGATAAAATGCACAAAAATCCAAAAATGGGCGTGTACCGCGTGTATTCAGCAGATGTCAACGGTCCAGTTTAGGTGGTGCGTGGGTGCAGGAGTAGGAAGAGGGAGAAAAAGATCTAAAAGCTGACTCTGCAAATGCAAAGATTTGAACGAGAGCACTGAAGGGCAGACTGAGGAGTTGCTATTTCTTTAGGCTTTTAAGGGTCTAAGCTGGTTTCCTTTGGTGAAAGAATTGTACCTAAGGAATCCACAACCAAGAACCTTAAAAACAGAAGACAAATTAGGCTTCCCTGGTGGCATAAGGGGCTAAGTCTCAGCACTATGAAGCTATCTGAAGCCACTGCAGCACGAGTTCGATTCCTGGCCCAGGAGCTGACCCACATGGCGCGGCAGACCTCTCCTGCCTCGCCCGCTGCTCCCCTCAGCAGTGTGTTTCAGTCAACTCGCCTGTTCTGCTCCCCGCTCTGTCTCTGGTGAATCCTCTCACCACCCTGTACCTCTGGCTTACACCCCAGCTCTAGAATGCAAAAATAAATAAATCTTTTTTAAAAAAACCCTGAAGACAAATTCCAAAGATACCAAAAGGTCGACTTACATCATAAAGAAATGCAATTCCAGCAATAGTCATCATTAAGTAAAATGCAAACCGCCAGCTGCCAAAAGAAAGAAGACTCTTGAAAAGGTGCTTGACATCTGAGGACAAAAACATTCGGTATGGTAGAGTTTGGGAAGAATGCACATTCTGGAGTCAGACAAGGCCAAGTTCACATCCAGGCTCTCCCACTTGTTACATGGCTATGACGTTTTAGCTAAGTCACAACCTTGGGAAGCCCTAGCTTCACCTGTAAAATGGGATTAACAAAACTTTCCTCAAAATATAAAAAAGACTGGAGATAGGGAACAAAGTGTGGAGGGGCCCCCTGCACTGCAGAGGAGGATTATGGGTACTCTGGTATGGTAACACGCATCTGAAGAGAGGTGGACCTACACCCCTGAATCTGTGCATGGTGCTGTAACGCAACATTGCCTCGATGAGAGATAAATCTAAAAGGAACTGAGGATAATTCATAAAAAGTATTGCTCATACCACTCGTTATGGTGTGAGGAACGATGGGTCGTTGCTGTCATCACCAGCACCCCACCACCAGCAGCACCCCACCACCAGCAGCACCCCACCACCAGCAGCACCCCACCACCAGCAGCACCCCACCACCAGCAGCACCCCACCACCAGCAGCACCCCACCACCAGCAGCACCCCACCACCAGCAGCACCCCACCACAGTCACAACCACCAGAGTCATCCGCATCGTTATCACTGCTGGCCGAGTTCCCAACGGACACAAAGTGAGGTGCGATATTAGTATTATCTAGTCATTTATTTTACCCTTATTCAATTCCCAGTGAAAGGTGTCTCTGTAAGCCAAAGCTTAGTCTTGTTTCCAAGACCCATATTTTGAAAGAATATCTGTTTGTCATGTGTGGGGGAAAAAAAGTTTACATTGACAATATTAAAATATACATATATATATATCAACACATATCAACCTACTACAATGCATGGGTCTTGGTCTCTAGATCCTGATTTAATGAAACTATAAAGAATATTCTGAGGTCATCAAGAAAATATAATGCTGAATATTATGATAGAAAACTAGTTTCGGCATTTGCAATTATGTTGAAAATAAAAAGTCCTTATCTTTTAAAGACACATACTAAAATACAAATGAAATCATGAAGTAGCGAATATTTGCTTCAAAAATCATCTGTGGAGGGGACAGAAGTAGGTGGGCCACCCTGTGACAGGAGCACCCCTTGCTCATCACCGCTGAGGTTAATGATGTGTGGACACAGCACTACACTGACCTTCCTGCTTTTGTGTGTTTGCAACGCTACAAAGTCAAAGGATTTAAAAATGTATTGCTATTTTACCTAATGATTTCTGAAACAAAACAATCATATTAAACACACTATCTGCTCTCCACGTGCGCATTATGCTTCATGTGTGTCTCTAAGGAAGAAGGGAGGGAAGGGAGGAGGGTGGGAACTAAAGGCACAGCCCTATTTTGTAGATGAAAACTCAGACCCCAGAGGCGAGGCCGGCACCCCAGCTCGCACGCAGAAGCTGCCATGGGGCTGAAGCTGGAGTGCAGACTGCTGGACTCTGAATCCCACTTGCAGCGTCTCCTAAACAAGTCACTGCTTCTAAGCCAGATGACAGTCTTTTTTTGCGGCTTGTTTTGATAGAGAAAAAAGGAGTCAATTACTCAGAGTTGAGCCACAGAAATCCCCACAGGGCGTGTTGCAAGATGAGAAGCTGGGCCTGTCTGCACTGGTTTCACGTATGGTGGCCCATGAAGGCCCGCGTTCAGACAGAGAGCACTTCCTGGCTCCCCTGGGCTTTCTGATCAAACACAAAGCACGAAAAATAGGAGGTGATCAGTCCCATCACCCACAAAGGAAGCCGTAGACTCGGAGTAGGCCTCGTAAGCCCTGTTTCAGACACGCATGGCCTTGACGCCGCACCAGGCTCTGTGCTGAGCAGACACGAGTGCGCGTTGTTCCTTCACAAGCCGGTGAAGGGGACACGATGATCAGCCCCTCTTTGTGGGTTGTTGCTCGGGTCTCTGTGGTGCCAGCAAGGGGCACAGAGCAAGTTCTTGATGATTCTGGCAGAGGGGGTAAAGGAGGAGTCCTGGAGCCCTCGGTGGCTTTTTAATGCTTTATCAGAGGTGACCAGGTACACGGCAGGCAGGAGTGCTGGGGGGGGGGGGGGGAGGCAGGAGGCTGCCAGCCTTCTAGGCTCCCGATGTATCGTCACTCTCTGGGTTCTCGAGCCTCTCGTCTCTGCGTCTACTGCTGCTGCTTCTTTCTTCTCTCTCCGCTTGTCTTCTGCTCTGCTGCTTCTTGGTCCGCTGACGTCCTCGTGACGCTGCCCTTATTCGCCCATGTCTCAGCCCAGGTGCGCCCACTCGCACACACCCACTCAGGCCCACGTGCAGGACCGCAGGTGTCCATCATCACACCCATGGCGGGAGGGCGGAAAAGCCTGGACTTTTCCACTTACCCTACAGTCTCACGACAAGCTGGAATAAAAGTAGATCAGATGACCATCACAGGAGACAGGCTGAGAGAGGCCGTGTGACCTCACCGCGGCTGGGGACCAGCAGACGCCACATGAAACTCCAGCTCCGGCTTCCTGGACCAGCCCACTGGGTGTCGTGACGCTGCAGCAGGGCTTCTCAGTGGGTGCCGGGGCCCCTGACACACAGTGGTCTCATCATCATCCCAGTAATGTGCTATTCACTTTTGTCATTTGTACTTGCAGCTCCCAAGTCAGATCCCAGACGCGGCTCTGACGGCTGAGGAGTAAATGCCATGTAGTCTTGTTTTGTAAGTGTCCGCCTCTATTTCTTCATGCCGTATTTTTAATGTCAATAGTATGAAATGCACAAGAACCTGATCTTGGGGTCATCAACAGTCTTCTAGAGAACCCTGAAACCTGCCCAAGGTTGTGCTTCTCCAAGAGGACAAACGGTGACAAACCGGCCCCTCGTCTGAAGCGAAATGGAGGGAGGAAGCCTTCCTCTTCTTCCAGGAAAGGAAGACAAACATAATCGTGAGGGGAGAAGTCTAGAACGTGGCTGTCCAGGTGTAGACGGTAAAGGTGGGAGCAGGACGGAATCAGGAGTCCTTGGGCAGAGTCACACGCAGGCGCTGAGAGAGACAGCCAGCGGGCGCTGGGCTTTGCAGGGAGAGGCTGAGTGGAGCAGGAGGCGGCAACTGAAGTGGGTGGGAGGAGTGGAGCGGGCAGGCCAGCTGGTGGAGAACCCCTTCCTCTAGCGCTTGGTCTGCGTACGTCAGGCCCTTGGAAAGTACTAGGCGTTTTTACAGTAAACTTTACTGTTTGCTAGAAGTGCTTATTTTATAAGCTCATGTGTACTTATAGACCGAAATCCTGAAGGCTACGGAATAGGGCTTGGGGGCCATCTTTGAGAAAGTAACAATGCACCGGGCTCAGGCTAATGCACCCTCCTGTTATTGGGGGGGGGGGGTAGGGGTCCTGACTGCCACAGGGCAGCAACAGCATCTCAGCACTGGCAAGTGTGTTTCCTGAGATTTCGCAGATGCCCAGGGCCTGTCATCTCTTCTTTGATCCCACAGCACATCCCACAGCTGACGGAGTAAAGTGCAGCCCCTACAGAATTAAGTAACTCAGTGTTTTGATGGAAACTGTGTCTTTTGTCCATAATAACGTCTAATAGTTATGTGACTTCAGGGAATTCTGTGAATTACTAAGGAATAAGGGAAGCTTACATTTAATTTGTGGGCCCCTCCTGTTTCCTGAACACACTTATAATTTCCAGCTTCATGCCTTTGTCTTTCCCAAAACCTGCTCCCTCAAGTCCTGCCTTCTTTTCTGAAAGACTGCTTCGTCAAGGTCCAGCTTTTGTCCGACAGCCTCTAAAAAGTCTTAGTCTCAGAGGCCCATCCATACCTGCCAGCAGACCTCCTTTGGCTCCCACAGCACACGCCACTTGACCAGCAGGTGTGCGGGCCACTGCCTTTGGCGGGTAACCACAGGCGCTGTGGTTACAGGGGGTAGCCCCACTCCCTGGTGAACTGCTCCAGGCTAGTGCCCGCACCTCCACCACTTCCCATTCAATCTAGACCCCTGCACGATCCAGGCTGCTGCCGGGCGCAGAAGACGGTCAACGAAACCATCTGAATGACCGGACTGGCTGATCAGGGTAATGTGAAGTTCCCTGCCATGGCCCGGCCTCTGCATCTGACTCCGAGCAGACTCGCTGAGAGTCTGGGCCCAAACATTAGGCCCCGTTGACTCAGTTCCTGGCTGTAGCGACTCCCTGCTGACTCAGAGGTAAGCAGGTGGCGGGGGGGCGTATGATGGAGCAGAAAGAACAGAAAAGGAGCCAGAAGGCCTCAGCGCAACAGCCCACCAGCAGCCAGGCGACTCTGACCGAGGGTGATTCATAAAAGCATTGCACACAGTACCCAGAAGGCAAATGAGGGGCTGGACGGAGAACCACTTGGTCCTCGACAGAACCGTCTGGGTTCAGCCCTCCCTCCGCCCCAGCCTCAGTGGTCTTTCTGAGAGCACCACACCCAGAGGTGTGGTGCTTCTTCGCAGCCTGTGACCGGTCTTCTTACCTAGCTTCCTGGAACTTCTTCATCCTGCAAGGCCTGTCTTGGTTCCTCCAACTCCTCAACCATCTTTCGACCTGGCGCTCTGTCAAGTTACACTTCTTTGCCAGTCCGTAAATATCAGTCTGAAAGGGGATGAGATGAATGAACGAGTGAGTGATAAAGCGCAGACAGTCTCAGTGGGGCCGGGTCACGAGAACTTGCACACACAGGAGAGAGATTCTGCCAGGGAATTTCTCTCCTTTGCTTCAGAACCACACACAAACACACACACACACACACGCACACACACACGCACGCACGCACGCACGCACGCACTGGATGCTGGTAGCTGCCACATGTTCAAGCAGCGCTGGTGAGCTCCCTCGTTCAAGGAGGTTCTACAACAGTTAGTGCCTTCCAGGTGCCGGGAGTCTATCATCAAAGACGTCCTTCAAATCCAATCTCCTCGTTTTCCCTGAGGAAACTGGACCCCGAGCGTCTCAGTAACCTATCCAGACCCCCAACTAGTAGCCCAGCCAGACAGGAGCTCAGGCTGGGAGCCTCTGGAGTTCACGCCATCTCTCTAGCAGCTCTCACAGCTCTGAGAGACGATACAAGAGAAAGTCCAACAGGTGTTCGCTGTCACTTTCACATCTGTGATCATAAACTAACACACACTGCAGGCTGCAGTGATGACTACTGCGCACCTCTTCTGAGGAGCAGAAGTTGCAGATGATGATGTAAAGCTGGATTAGCGCAAAGATCACAAACTTGAAGGTCTCCCAGGCTCCAGGCAGGAGGCTGGGCGTGCTCGCAGCGAGATTCTCAGTCTATTCGCTCACCACAGACGTGCGTGGGCATCAAACCCCACACTCTCCGCTTCCACGGAGAAACAGCTTCTGCTCTCATCGTCCTTGGACACACCAGCTCTCTTGACCGTTCACATTTGACATGAGTATAAGAAATATTTCAGTTTTCTCTTATGTGAGAAAAACACCTGCCTGCAGCTGGTCTTCAGCGTCAGTGCTGAAACAAGCAGGCGCCAGAGGGAAGCCCCTGCCTGCACCCAGGGAGCAGCCCCAGCAGTGGGATGTGGGGGCGTCGGGGCTTCCACTGTTGGCCAGCACCAAAGCCCATTGAATAAGTCCATCATGGAGCAACACCGTGAGGACCAAAGCCCATGGAGGGGGGAGGGGTCCCCGTAGGTCACCCAGTGCTTTGTGACTCTGCTGTGCCCGCTATGTCGTAACAAAGAGTTCATGCAATTGTTCAGGGGACAAAATTCACAAGCACCTCTCAGGCCAGGATACCTGGCACCTCCTATAGCCCTAAGCCAGGGCCTGTCCTTCGATAGAAGAGAGGAACACAAAAAAAGGCAAAAGGAGACTGGGATGCAGGCAGCCCTATCGCACCATTGCCCTGCAGCCTGCCTCTCCAGGAGCCACTCTTAAAGGTCAAGGGTCACCGATTGTGTTTTTGTCTGTCCTCTTTAGGAGACTGAGCTGGCACCTCCTTGCAGTGCTCCGCCCCCGGCAGGGTCCCCTCACCTAAGCACCCAGAGGAACAAGGGTGATTCGTGTCTCCCCTTCAATGGTCCAGACTGCCTGGGAAGGAGGTCAGAAAATAAGGCCAGGAATTATAAAATACCATGATGCTAAGGCCTGGGGGATTAGGGTACTGTGGATCTAACTTCACCTTGGTGGGTCCTGGAAGTTACACTTAAGCTGCGGCCTGAAAAATGTCCCACAAAGGAGAAGAGGAAGAAGGACGGTCTGGCAGAGGGCTGGCACATGAGGCTGTGAGGGTGGGGCACAGGGAGGTGGGAAGAGGCGCAAACAGAAAGGAGCCCCGCAGCGCAGAACTGCGCAGAGCAGAGAGGAGGGGAGAGGTGGCTACAGCCAAGTTAAAAGGGTCTCGTCTGACCATGTAGGTTACAGGATGTTTGCATCTCTAAAGCGCCCCTCTGGCATGGTGGAAGAAGGCAGGGGCAGGACACCAGGCACACTTTGTCCTGGACTCCGCACTCCCTGCAAGAGCCTGGCCCTGCAGGTCAAAGAGACTGGGAGGTTTGGACAGGAGCCCAGGCTGCACCAGGCTCTTCACACTCCCCTCAGGAAGAGAGAGGAGGGCAGGCATCGGGGCCAGTGAATAGGGCCAGCAAGCAGAAGCAAGAGCTCCAGCTCTGCTACCTCCTCGCTACGCAGTCTCGAACATTCACCCAGACCCCTCTGGAAACGGGGTAATGACAGGGAGGGTGTTTGCTTCCTGCCTCCCAGGAGTGGTGAGAGGGCCTGGGGGCTGAGAGTGACTGTGCCATACCTGCTGCTAGAGCGTGCTGGAGACAGGGGAGCCTAAGAAGGAAGACTGGAAAAAAGGACTCTTCCAGGTAGGAACAGATGCTCCCAAAGAGGACAAACTTCAGATCTCACAGTGGGACATATTCTGGAATGTTTAGGAGCTTTATTTTATACATTTTTTAGAGGGAAAGGGCTTGGGTCTAGCATGACTGTTTGAAAGTGTCATTCATTCAATCGTTTAACAACAGCTAGAGAGGCGACCAGTGCCAGGCAGCATTCTGGGCTTGGGAGATTAGCAGGGACCAAAACAGTTCCTGCCCATGGGAATTTTCCCAGATCTGAGGACAATACAATGTGATTATACCATCATTTCTACAGGTATCTGCTTAATAAATGCACCTACAAGATAGTGACTGAGCATGACTTGAAGCATTTTTTTTTCCTGTTCTGCATTAAAAATGAAGCTGAAGGAAAGTCAGTCTTGGCAGGCTGGCAGCACACACTACAGCATTATCGGAGACACGTTCTCTTGCAAACAAAAGTCTCTAGAAGTGTTTTCTTTCATTAATGTATGACATCAGCATTCATTGAACATCTAAATTCACAAAATTGTGCAAGACAATATGGGAAAGGAAACAAGCATGATTAAGCATCAAAGGCTGTTTCCTCAGGATAATTTGAGCTGGGAAGATATGTTTAAAAACGCTCCCAAACAAATCAGTGCACAGTAGAAACAGACTACAAATGGCCCTTCCTGAGCATCTGCTGTGCGCCAGGTGCCATTCCAAGTACTGAACTCAGTCTCACAAGAGGCAGGGACAGACATGCCATGATCACGTGCAATTCATAAAGGGAGAAACTGAGGCAGTCTGCCCACTTCCACACAGTCTCTGGCAGAGCCAGACCCTGGACCCATAGAATCTATCCTCACAGCCTCTATGTTCAGTCTCTGCTATAGAGAGTGAAGAGTGGGCAGAGTCTGAGGAGAAGCAGCAGCAATAGAGAGGAGGAGCGCTGAAGGGGACCAAGAGACTCAGAAACACCCCCCAGGACTGGGGAGAGGGGAGTCGCCCAACCTCTTTGGCTCTCACAGGGCTCATCTGTTAAAAAACTACAAGTCTGGACGGACTTTCGCTCTGAAGACGTTTGAATCTACGGGTGAGACAAGCTAGTAGTCTGGAATGCCCTTCCTGGCCACGGTCACTGGCCTTAGGGCAGTCGGAGAGCCGTGTTTTCTCTAGATCTCTTCCAGAACTACATATTTATTTGGCGTTAGTCATCATGCTCTTGCTAAGAGAAAAGGCTAGATAACAAGCTCTGCTGTGACTACCTTTTATCAACCGCAAAGTAATTAATCTGTTGGCGAGAACTGCTGGTCTGTTACCATGGCTCTCTCCCAATACATCTTGAAGTCGTTATTGAGATGACACACACACACACATTAATAATGGACACACAGCTGCACATACACAGATATAAAACAATTGTGAAAAATCATAGATCAAAACTCTCACTGGAGGCTCATGCATATAATATTTGGGTCTCACCAATACCATGTTACAGAGCCTCTGTGCTAAGCAGTCCAGGTTGACGGTGTATAGACTGAATTGTCTTTGTATCAGTGGGTGCAATCTATAGCAGCTAAAAATGCATCCTCAGGCCCGGGTATGAGATTGTTTCATTAAGCCAGGTGTTTTAACAATGCAACGTATTCCATTATAGTTTTAGAATAATCTACAAGAGTTACTCATATTTTGATGAGCACAAAATCTTTTTCAGTACCCCAGCAACTTGTCTTGCCTCACCCATAAAGGGGGCAAAGTGCTACTTGAACAACACTGGTCAAGTGAACGTGTGCAGATACTGTGGCTTTATTTTCTTTCTACATCTGTAGTCACTAAGTCATGTACTTTTTCTTCCTCTACTCTACTGCATTGCTAGTATTTTAACCTATGGACATTTTGTCAGCTTGCTCTTCTCTTGATCTCCTATACAAAAACCACCCCAATTTTGTAATCTACTAACAACATAAACTAAACATCTTATTTATTTGCTTCAATCTCTTGGTTAGTATCTAAAGCCCTTGAATACTTTAGGGTTGATGTACAGCATTTCTTGTTCCACCTGATGCAAGCATCCAAGTTATGGCTACAGTAAGCCACACTGTAATGTTAACTGAGCACCAACCTCTCAAATACATATTTAACTTATATTCACAGATAACGAAGCCATTGGGCATAACAGAAACGGCACTGAACAGGGAGCCAGGATTAGGCTCCAGCTTTGGACTCAGTCACTAATTAGCTGTTTGACCTTGGACAGTTCTTCTCCTGTTGGGCCTTAATTTCTTCATTCTGTCCATCACAGGAAATCCTGATAAGGGCCAAATTTTCTGCATCACTTTAAATATCCTAAAAAGCTCACTTGAGGTTTGTGGCCAACCCCAAGTACAGCAGGTAATTGATCACACAGCTTTGTTCTTAACATTTTGTACAAGGTAGCATCAAGGTTATTCATTCTTCAACAGAATCAAAGAAAGATAATCAGGACTCTCTAAAGGAGTCTTCATTTTTCACAAACACAGCTAAAGGATTTTCCATTTGAAAAATATAAGACGCTATTTAGGCTTTTTTTTATCACCAGCACTAAGACCAGTTCTTAGACGGACAGCTGCAGTTGTGAGAGCACAGGAAAGAGCACGTGGAGACGTGTTTTCCCAGACTGCCCTGCTTCGAAACCAAGGGAAGCCAGACCCTGAAGTGGAGGGCAGAGCAAGCCGGGGGCAGCACTGCCTCACTGTGGCCCGTTCCAGACTCGGCACCTCATGCCACGTGGTCACACCTCAACAGGCGTGCCACAGACCGGTGACAGAAAGAGTCACAGAAGCAGCAGCTGAGTTCAGCAAGCAAAGCTCTGGTACCTTGAAAACTGATGGATCCTAAAACTATTAGCATATACGTTAAGGGTTACTGGTGACAGCTATCTGTGTTCATCGAGACAGCGTGCCGCTTTGAGGAGGTTTTCTTTTCTCTGGCATTTTTAACTAAGGAAATATAATGAAACTAAACTTGTGTGGACGCTACACGATTCAGACAGTTCCCCTCTGGTATGTAAGCATGAGCTGCACTATAATACCTCATGATACACCTTGTTTTGTGAAGAGAAGTTTAGTTTTTCCAAAAGTTCTATCTCAGAGGGTGGGGATAGGTGGCATGTTCTGGGTGTGTTGAGACCTTGGATGAAATAAAGCTTTATAGTCATGAAAGTAATCACAACGGATATTTATATAGCGTGTGTCATATGCGGTGATAGTGCTCTAACAATTAAAAGTGTCAGACATGGTTTACTGTTTTAACAATCATATTTTTTGATCATCACAGTTTGCAAATAGCCCACCAACTCAAAATTAAAAATTGATCTTACAGCCCAATTGCAGTATTGATGGTTAGTGCTCAACACTGAAGTTGAGTACCATGGTTTAATAGTTAACATTTGTTGTTTTATATTATAATACTTGTGATTTTATATTATGCTTGGAACATTATATATAACCTGTCATTAGAGCAAAGAAAAAAATCCAAATGAATCAAAATATTTGCCAGTCAACTGAGACAGATGTTTTGCACAGATGAAGTAAGCCATAGATGACTAAAACATTGAGAAAGGAGCCTCTAAGCTCCAAAACCCAAGAATTTGTACTTACTCGAGATGGTTTCCTTGTGGAATGTTTGATAAAATTTTCTAAGGTGGGATTTGGTGGAATCTTCTTTCGACCTCCTTCTTTAATACCAAATGCTTTTGCTAGAGGTGCAGCAATAAACCTACAAAATTATGAAAAGAAAGTAAGTTCAAAACCTGAGGCTGATTCTGTGTTGACACTAGAAAACTTGAGCTATAACTTCAGATTCTATAACTTCGATCACTGCTTCGTGCTGTCATGGGGGGCTACTTCCAGTCAGTCGAGGAAAGCAAATTTTGAGACTTTATATAAAATTAATAACTTTAAAAAATACTTGCACAATTCTAAAATCTACATACACCCAAATATATTTATACACAAGAAAGTAGAGTAAGTCGTTCCATTTAATGTTGTATTTTCAATACTTTCAGGCATTAACATAAGTAATTTATCATAAAACATTTTTATTAGGTGGTATTATCTTAAGAAATTGCTATTTGATTTTCTAACATAAAAAAAAATGGCATGACTCCTGGGGAAATACACAGAAATGTGTACGTAAGTCAAGTATACATGGCAAGTATACAATTATCTTTATAACAAACTGGAAACCTATTTTCCAAACTATCTGTACCATGCTCCATCCCACCATTAATGTGCCAAAGCCCCTCCATATCCCTGTCAAATCTGATGTTGCCAGCCTTTTTTATTCCATCATTTCTGCTGAGTATATCTCTTTCATTGATTTTCTACCCTAGTCATTATTATTTCCTAACTTCTGCTTGTTTTAAGTTTAGCTTGTTCTTCTTTCTAGTTTCTCAAAGTATGTGTTGGTTAGATCATACTTTTTGCTAAAGGTGTTTATTGCTAAAAATTTCCTTCTAAGTGTGCTAATTTTGCTGCATCTCATCAGTTTGGGTATTTTCATTAATCTCAAAGTATGTTTTAATTTACATACATACTCTGACCAATGTTATTTAGAAGTTTGTTGTTTAATTTCCGCATATTTGCTAGTTTCTAGATTTTCTTATTTACTAACTTCTAATTTAATTTCAATGTGACTAGAAAGCATACTCTGTATGATTTCAATCCTTTTACATTGACTGAAACTTGTTTTAGGATCTAAAATATGGTCTATCCTGGAGAAAGTTCCTTGAGCACGTGAGAAGAATGTGTATTCCCCTGTTACTACTGAGTTATGAGAGTTCTTTATATATTCTGAGTTTATGGCCTTCTTCAAATACAGGTTTTATATATATATTTTCTCCCAATCTGTGGCTTGCCTTTTTATTTCATTGACGATATCTTTTAAAAATAATTACTAGGGTATTTTTGGCATATCATATAAATCAATGATTGTTTTTTAGAAAATTAACTAATCACCATGAGTCAGCTTTAGACATTTTCATCATCCCAATATGATCTTTCATGCGTATTTACCACTACTCTATCCTTTGTTATCCGCACTCCAGGCAATTACTAATCTATCTTCTGCCGTTAGAGCTTTGACTTTTCTGGATATTTAATACAATGGAATTATATAATACATGGCTACTGTGTCTGACTTTTTTCACTGAGGCTAAAGCTTTGGAGGCCCATGCATGTCATAGCATGTATTTGTAATTCATCCCCTTTTATTGCAGAATAATAGTCCATTGTATGAATAGATGATGTATATATATACACACATACATAATACTTTTGAAAAGCAAACATTTTAGCAATTTACTAAGAGAAATAAAAGCATATGCCCACACAAATTCTTGTACTTAAATGTTCATAGCAGCCATATTCATAGTAACCCAAAACTGTATACAACCCAAATTGGCATCAGATAGTTAAAAGATAAATTGTGCCATCACAATATCTTAAAAGACTGCTCAGCCATGACAAGGAATCGCTGATACACATAGCAACATGAAAAACAATTCTGAAAACTAAATGAAAGTTCAGAAACAGAAAACTACATACAGTCTACGATTCCATTCATAGGAAATCCTTAAAGAGGCAAAACTATACTGGCAGAAAGTATGTCTGTGATTGTGAAAGGCTGGTAGGGAGGGAGGGGAGATTAACTGAGAGGGGTATAAGGAAATACGTCAGCTGATGGGAATCTTCTCTATCATAATTGTGATGATGACCATATGACTGTACACATTTGTCAGAATATATCAAATTTTGACTGAACTTTATTGTATGTAAATCACACCTCAACAAAGCTAATTTTAAAGAAATAATGCACCCTTCTTCTTCTTCCAATTATAACAAAGTCTCTACCCTCTGCCAAGTCAGTCTATTCTAGCACCTACCTACTTAGAAAAGCTTCTGTGTTTAATTAAATGCTGGCAATTTTAGTTTGAAAGATCATTTAGCCCTTCAATTCATTTTTCTGTAACCCTTGGAGTGGGATAAGAAATGTCCTAAGATAATCTGATAAAATATATATGCCAAGTCAACTTCCAGATGGACTAAGTTTTCCTGGAAATGGCTCATACATTTCAGAGACATATAAAAACAAACTAATTATGCACCAGATGTAGAGAGCAATGTGCATAGATCATAGAACATGGTCTATATTTAATAAAAGAAGAAACAAAATAAGGTCTTATCACCTTACCATTGATGTCAACTAATAATACATGCACTTTAAGTTTACACACATACTTTACCAGGTCATACAAACAAAAACCCATCAAATATATTAGAACACAACAGGAAAGGGAATGGGAGTGGTAAATGGGGAGAAAGGATAATTAATGAAAAATTAATCCAAATTAATCAATCAAAAGTGGCTTATCCAGAGCAAAGGCAGCATGCTATGATTTGAGGGATATGATTCATTCCTTTGCACTAAAGGTCCAAATAAAACAAAAAACTAAGATATTCATAAAACTAATAACAATTCAAAAAAGCATATTTCACATGGTTTTGCATAAATAAGGGACTAGGTTCATTTATTCAACCTACTATTTGAATGTTTTTTGAAAAAATATTCATTGTTTTTGCTGATAGAATAACACAGACACAAAATGATTTACAGTGGTAGTGTTCTTAATTATATTCATGCAACGTGATCTCATATGTTAGAAAGAAGAAATTAGGAAAAATAAAAGCAAAACAAGATTGAGCAAAGAAGATTTATGCAGTAAGGGAATACAATCAATCTCAAAGCCAAATGAAGTATGACATTCCCTTCCAAAGGGCATCAAGAGACATGTGTATAATTGAGCATACACATTTGCATAACTACACATATGCATAGCACACTTGGTGATAAAAAGAACACATCTATATTAAGATCACTAAATAAGGAAGAGAAATATGGACCTGTTTGTTAACAAGTTCAGCTTCAAGGACAGATATAACATTTTCAGGAGAACAGATGAAGCATATAATTTTTATTTCAGTGTTATCTTCTCAAATAAAACTAGAAAATCTACTTTAATGTAACTGTAAATACAGATATATAGGTACTAAATCAAAAATCTATTTTGAAAAAGGAACAAAGGAAAAAGCACACTAAATATGTGATAAACTTAAATGAAAGCAGAAGGTAAATGGGTCTTAGCTCTAGAAGGACCTTAGCAATTAACTTGTCTGAACTTTCAGTTCATTGATATGGAAAGAAAAAAGAACAGTGAACTTCTGCTGCCATGTAAATGGTTCAAAGTTAGGTTAATTACCAGGGGATGGGGCAGAACTGAGCTTCCAAATGGCCCCAGATAGAATTATGAGCGCCTCCCCTTCACTTAGCACTGCTTTTATCTGTGATTCTACATCCCCTATCTTCTCCCTCAACCCATGTTCTTTTATAGAATAGAAGGAAGGCAAGCCTAGGCAGAAGTTTAAGCATGTGTAGTTGAGCTACTTCTAAACAGAGACAACAGTCTATTAGCATAAGATTGATTCCCAGTTTCTAAAGATTCAAAGACTCTTTGACCAGAGTTTAATCAGAGATTGTATTTACTGATATGAGAGGACAAAGTGTCTGGAGCAATTCAAGGCTCAGATAACATCTAAGTGTAGTGTGCATAGCTTGAGAATATTCCAGTTTAGTGACGTTAGTAACCATTCCCTTTTCAATTCCTATAAGTTGATACAGATGGGTACTCCACCTGTCTGTCTTAGAGAATGACAGACACACTATACCAGGTCCTTATATTGCAAGTGGCTATGGCAAAACCTGAAAATGCATCTGTTGTACAATTAAGTAAAAGAACAAAATTATCTTGTGATTTTTTTTTTTTTACCACCTCTGTCTCTGCCTTGGACTCTCCTGGACTTTATTGAAATAAAGTGTTTATTCCACAAGTGTTTAAATCTGAGTAACTTAGCCAAGTTCTAATTCTTGCTCATTTCATAGAATGAGAAGGGGGTAACATAAACACCATCTAAGACAAGAGAAGGAAACTAATTTGTGATAAATATATCATACTGTCAGTTACATGGATGTTTAAGATAGCTCAGAAAATTTTACATTTGCTATCACCCATTTAAGCAAGGTCGTCTGTTTTCCCAAGACTAATTTACTCTCTTTTGCCATTAGGAGTATTTCACTGTGAGAGTTCAAGAAGTACAGGTGTAGAGGAAAGTAAAAGAGAACCCTGAATCTGGTGTTATTACACGTGGGTTCAAGTCCCAGATTTCCTCCTTATGCACTGCTGTGGGATTCCAGACAAGACACTTACCTTTCATTTTACTGACTAGGCTTTTATCACTTGAGGTATTTTATATACTACTTAAGCTGTAAGTTTCTATACGAATGCAAGTTTTAAGTAAATTTTATTTATAATGTATATAATAAATGCATTTTATTTATATAATAAATGGTTTAATTAGTATAAATGATACAGAAGCCCTGGAAAAATATTAATCTTCAAAAACCAGTCTCTTTGCCATGTGAAGTTTCCCTTCTTTCTCCCATTAATATTTTAAAAGAGATGAGACTCAGTGGAACAACACATAGTTTTCTGTAATATCAGAGAATGGAAAAAACTAAGGGTGAGTTAGAGGTAAAGCTATAAGGAGATAAGAAGGATGACACCGACTGTACTTAAGCCCTTGAGAAAAAGCAAGAATGGTGTCAGCAGCTAAGAACAGATTCCTTCCCGACAGCTGTTGGGAGATCTAAGACACAGCAAGTCGGCCCTCCACAAGTGTGCTGCTTTGGCAACCAAAAGAATTTTCTAGTTCATAGTCCCTATCATAATGTAAAAAAATAGAGCTGTCCATTTGGGGGGATGGACAAATGTTAGGCAATCTGCAATGCAAATTAAGCAGAGATCATAGATGCTAAATCCAAAAACCACTAGACATTATGCAAGAACAGGAAGTATTTCAGGATGGTAGAGACTAATTTGCTAATTTAGAAGTATAGTGGCAAATGTCAAGTTTGTTTATGTCTTGTTTGACAAATCCAAATATGTGAGTAGAAAGCTGAATTAACTATCAAAAAGGAAGAACACTTCCAAATGTTCTCAGCCAGACTGAGTGGTGTCCTGGTGCTTTCTCATCCTCCCAACAACAATGGCACATTGTTGGCCCAAGGGAAGTTGCTGTTTGCACAGAAACCTCGTGTAAAGATTGTGAGACAGATTGTTTCCAGGTCTTCCCTATTGTAAAGAGTGCTGCTATAAACATAGGGGTGCAGGTATTCTTTTGAATCAGTGTATTTGTGTCTTTTGGGTATATTCCTAGGAGTGGGATTGCTGGATCATATGGAAGTTCCATTCTTAGTAGATTGAGGAACCGCCATACTGCTTTCCATAATGGTTGGACCTGGAAACAACCTAAATGCCCAAAAACAGATGAGTGGATCGGGAAGCTGTGGTACATATACACGATGGAATACTACTCAGCAATCAGAAATGAAA
>JAGFMF010011680.1:1510218-1625987 GCA_019455555.1 Galemys pyrenaicus | reverse complement strand
ATGGTGCACTGGTGAGATGGTGATGGGGAATACATGGGGATTACAATTAATGGCAAGTATATGTAAATTTTAAAATATTTTAATAAAAAAAAAAAGATTGTGAGACAGAGTTGGTCAACTGAAGTCTCAAGATAAGACCCTGCAAATGGTTATAAACATACGATCTGCATTATAGTGAGCCTTAGACAAAATGATTTTTATCTGATTTTGTCTTAACTTTTTCCAGCTCTTGACATTCAAATTTGACATTGCTCCAAAAAATTAATGTGCTAATAACAGTTTTTTGAAATAGAGACAACTACAGAGATTATAGATGAACATTTATCTCCCGTTATCATATCACGAGTACAGTTTTAATAAAAAGGTTGGAAGTAATATCTATTTAAATTAAATTAAGAAAAAGAAAAGTTTACTTTTTCTCTGAGAAAGCAAATTACTATTCTTTGATTTCCTTATACTTTGGAATGAAGAGCTGCTATTAAAACTTGCAATAAACCTTTAAAATAAACTACCCTATAAAGCAATATTGTTGGGTCTTTCTTTAATGATCCATTTTCACTGTTTCATAGGCATTTAAAGAGCAACGATGCAGCCCCTAGTCACGGACTCTTCCGACTCTGCCTTTCTAGGTGCTCATGTTCTCTGTCAGCAGCCCCGTTCTGGAAGATCAGCCGAGTTCCTGGGTTGTCACAGCCACTCCTAAGTCCTGTGACCCTTGGATGATCTGGAGCTCCACTGTCTTCAGTGTGAGACTAAGGTGCTCAGTACATCCGTCTTTGTAACTTTTACTGTTTCGCTTCCAGGTAACATTTGGTATGCACTGGATTCATGAACTCTCCAGATATCTGCAGCCTATTAGTGGCAACCTCTAAACAACAGATTCTTTAAGGATCTTACCAAGAGTCTATTGCTCCAGAGTTGGGGCAAAGTAGGGGGATGGGAAGGAAAGACACACAAGTACTACTTACTTTTCAAAGAAATGTCTGATAATCAGCAAGCCCAAAGCATATGGAATTGTCATATATAAATGAGAGGGTTTTACAAAGACGAGTCCATCGTGATCTTCAAGATCTGACCACTTTATTGTTGGAGGAAGCCAGAATCTTTCCAACCAAAACCATTCTTTAAATGTCTGAAACATTCTAGAGAGATGGAAAAAGAACACATTAGACTGGTAAAACAAATAGTTAAAATCAAGGTAACACTGGGCACCTTTATTCAGCTTACCCAAACAAGAGAGTTTCGGGGAGAAAGCAAGAACAGAGCACAAAGATTTAAGGACAATTCAGTACTAGAATTTGATGACTCTTCATTGTATTACACAGGATTACCCTGCAAGCATGTGCTCTCAGTATGACTTTGGCTGTAACGTGTAAACAAGTCAGACACATTGCTCTTCACACTTTCAGCAGAACAGATGTTAACATCATGGGCACATATCTTTCTCTTATATGAGTCTATGGTTAAAAAATAATAATTGAGCAATAATCTCTACAACTTCAATATGCCAAAGGTAAATCTTATGAAAACTCCAAGTCATGTATAAATCTTCTCCAGTGGAAAGGAACCTGGTGAGATCATTCTCTCTCCACTCCGTCTCTCATCTGCTGTTCACAAACATACTCATCAAAAGTAGCACTAACTCAGACTTTGGACAAGGATGCCTTCGTTGTCATGCATTAATTGTTTCACTGCAATTTATTCTCCCCTGGGGTAGGGGTAAATTCCACATGGTGGAGTAAAGATAATCAAAAAGGAGTTACCAAATACTTCCTGTCTATCAGGATTTGGGGCTACAGAGAGGGGAGGGGCGATTCCTGACTTCAGAAGCTCACGAATGAGTCAGGACTGACGTGGATCTGGACTTGGGAGGAGGCAGTGCGAGCTGATGAAAAGGCTGTTAGGGAGGATGACTGTAATTTAAAAGATAAGGTTTGGCAGGATGTGGAGAAGTTGAAACCCTCACACAATGAGGGAAGAAAGTAAAATGGTGCTGCCTCTGCCCAACATCCGGGGCCGGGACTGAAACACACAGAGCTCCCACGTGACCCAGCAGATCCAACCCAGGGATGAAAAACAGAAGGGAAAGGCTCAGGACTGTGGCTGGGCCCTCTGGAAAGCTCGCGCCGTGAACGAGGGCTGGCGCCAGCTCCATGGTGTAAAGATCTATAGGGCAAAGCGTCCACAGCACGCAAAGCTCCAGAGACAGAAAGTGGGCAGTGCCTTAGGGTGGGGCAGGGCACATGGGGAAGTGGGGCAACAACTAACAGGTAAAGAGTTTCCTTGTGGGGTGATGAAAATACTCGACAATTGAATGTAGTGTTGGTTACACAATTCTGTGGGTAAACTAAAAAACCTTAAATTGCACACTTCAAATGGGGTGGATTGTGTGGGATGTAAATATCTCAAAGAGAACAAGAGTTGGGAAGCCTCTTCCCTAACTTCACCTTCCTTTAACTTTTCCACCTTTAAATCCACAGCTCATAGTGAACATCACACTGAAGTTTCTGGTCATTTCACTTATAAGATTTAAGTTTTACCTCCCAAATTCACCTGAGTCACGCCCGTGTCCATGCACCCAGACAAATATAAGTAAATGAAGGAAAGATTATCTCTAGATTCAGACTTCAGCATGATTTTAAAGTTCATGACTTTGGCGGGGGTCTGGAAGGTATGGGGGGTGGGAAGCAGGCTATAAAAACAACACTCAACTCGTCCCCTGAAGGAAAAGTCCCCTGATTGAAAGGTGCTCTGCTGCCGGCCACAGCCCACATTGCTCCCCAGCTGGTGGGCTGGCGGCCCTGTCCATGCCTCTCCGCCCTCTCTCTATTTCTCTCAAGACTAACAGGGAGAGCAGTGAGATTCAGAGAACGAGAGCGGGCATCTCCTCCAATCCTCTGCTGGCAAGAAACAGGGTGCACTCCCTCAGCCTCCTAGCAGCTGTTCCTGAGGACACCACTCTCTGCCAACCCACAGCCAGCGTGCTGGCATCCTTCACGGTTGTCCGACCCTGAGCCTGGAGGGCTGGACACGCTGTTTTGGAGGTGGTCCATCCTCCAGCCCCAAGGAGGCTGGGAAGTTGCCACTGCACAGGTGCGGCTGTGAAAGCCAGGGGGAGACCGACCCCCACCCGCTGGCAGTGGG
This sequence comes from Galemys pyrenaicus, assembly GCA_019455555.1. Classification (NCBI taxonomy): domain Eukaryota; kingdom Metazoa; phylum Chordata; class Mammalia; order Eulipotyphla; family Talpidae; genus Galemys; species Galemys pyrenaicus. Next base: position 1,622,843 of record JAGFMF010011680.1, on the reverse strand, counting down.
TGTGGCTTAGCCCACTGGGTGCTTTTCTGAGGACTTTGAATCCAGCGCACACAGCGCACACAGGGATACCCAGAGGCAGCAGAGGCAGGTGAGGCTGCTGCTAAAAAGACAACATATCCCAGCCCCTTGGTCTTCCCAGCCTGGCTCATCAGTCTTCCTTCAGTCCTGTGACACACCTTCAACCAAATCCCTTGTTTAAGATAATAAAAAAAGAGGGGCCTCCCTGGTGGCGTAAGGGGTCAAGCATCGCACTATTAAGCCATCCACAGCCACTGCAGAAGAGTTCGATCCCCGGCCAGCGAGGTGAGCCATATGGCGCAGCAGACCTCTCCCGCCTCATCCGCTGCTCCCCTCAGCAGCGTGTTTCAGTCGATCTGCCTGTTCCGCTCCCCACTCTGTCTCTGGTGAGTCCTCTCACCCCTTGCACCTCTGGCCTGTACCCCAGTTCCTGTATGCATAAAAAAATAAATCTTTTTAAAAATGTATAAAAGAGGCGCATGCTGTGGCCTCCAAGCGAGCGCCCCTGACGGGAGGTGGGAGACCTTGCAGCGGTCCTCGCCCGCCCTCTGCTCTGCCCTGCCGCCTTGCTGACGCTGAGCGCTCACTCATCTTTCCTCTTTCCTTTCTTTCTCTCCCATTTTCTGTTCCTTCTCTAACTTTCAAACCTGACACTGTCACTCACAGGCACTGCTTGAGGGGTTTGGGTGTGTTCCTGCTGGTGTGAAGAGGCTGCTGGCCTCCCTGTCACAGCTTTCGAACGATGCTTGTCTGATGTGAGCCGCGTGACCCGCACGAGTGCCGGCTGCTCGCGCCCGGCTCCAGGTCAGAGGGCTGCTTCCCGTCTGCAACACCCACATGGAAAGAGGCTGAAAAATACTGAGGCAGAGAGATAACCTGCAATTTTTAAACCCCGCAAGTTATTATAAACAACGACAACAACACACCGTCTTCAAAATTCTTGAGCCTTTGCAACAAAGACTCTCTCCCTCAGGGACCCTACCTGAGACTCAAGTCTGGAAACCGACCAGCCCACATGACTTGCTATCCGGCTCGGATTTCACTGAGCATAATAATAAATAAAAAACCAAAATTAACAGGCAACTATCACTCAGAGACATTCAGCAGAGGAGGGGAGGAAGAGGGATCAAACTAGCGTGGGGAGAGCACAAGGGACCACGGTGAGGGAGCACGGGCGAATCAGTGTTGGGAATTCTACAGGGAGGACGCCTGAGAGGAGAAAGCGAACACTGTGCAAAAAATGAACAAAGATGTAAAATAGATATAAATAATAATTTTTTAAAAAAGAAAATAAAAACCCATCAACTGCTGTAACCCCGGAGTCTCCGCTTGGCATTCTCTTTGTTGCCTCCTCGGTTGTGACAAGCCCTGTTTGTGTGTGTTCAGCTCACCAGTCTCCTTTCCCCTCCCTTGTACATTCTCTAAGTCATGTAATTCCTATTTGGTATAAAAGTATCTGAGCGAACTGCTATTTTTATTGATATAAAAAACATCTGAAGTCATCTTTAAAAATAATAAATACTTGTAAGAAAAATACTTGCAGTTATTTCTTTTTCCTTTGGGGCTGTGCCAGCAATGGAGGTGGCATCACAGCCCAGCTGTTTCCCCACCCACTGATGCTGTGGAATTTTTAAAGCTTATTTTCAACTCCAGCTGCCAGCCGTGTGCAGGAAAGACTATCTAATATAGGTTTTTCTGACTCATTTTCTATTCTCACAGAGGCAAAACCCAACACAGTGAAGGGAACCTGATGTGCTACTTTTTCAGATAAACATGATTAACTTTGACCTTAGGACTGAAGGAATAAAAGCCATCTGGCCATACACTTATCACTACTTGAAGCAACATTTTTGTCATGTATTAAAAAAATAGGACACTCAAAATTTTCCTCAGGTAAGGATGCCAAGTATAACTGAAGTTTTGGACAGTAGGGGTTCAACGGATAATTGCCATTCAATGTAAAATACCACACTAGCTTAGCATACAACTCCACAGCACTTATCTCAGAGGAGAGCAACAAGAAAATATCTCTACAGAATAGAAAATTTCTCTTAGACAGAGGACAGTGAAGAGAAATGAGGAGTTAGATGGAAGTCAAGTTTAGTAAAGGTATTTTACAAGCAGTAAGGTGAAAGACACTCTTGAATCATTGTGCACACATACATTGTTTGAGTAATATGGTTGGGGGATGTGACAGTTTGTGAGAACCTTGACAACTGATGATCAGTTACCTGATAAGGAATCCCAGAGTATTCCAGAAAAGTCAGCTCAAGAAGAGCAAGACCTTGCCCTGCCAGTTCACTATCATTTACCTAAAGCTTGCTACACAGGAGGCAGCTGACCAGAACAAAGGCTTACTGAGGCTGAAATGGACTTTGAGCAATCAAGAAGTGATCCCATAGCCAAAAATGATATCTAATTTAACAATCTAGAAACAAATTCATTTTATAGATTGCAAAACAATTTCTAAAATTTGGTGCAGAGGGTCAGGTAAATACATTTATCTACATTTAGTCTGTGTTTTCTTTGGAACTAACTCCACTAACTCAGCCAAAAAAATCTGGTTAGGCCTTTAAGATAAAACACAGAAGAAATCATTAGTAGCTATTTGCCACCTATGAACAGTGGAAAGACCAAGTCAACTGTAAATTCCAACCTAAAAGCATTCAAAATTATGCCATTTCAATGATGATACAAATGATGGAGAAGCTTAATTTGGAAGGATAATTGAAATGAATGATTAAGTCAGCGCACAAAAACCTTAGGAGTGCCTGGGCTTATGGTTGTCGGAAAACTGAAAAGAAAATGAAAATGGAAAAAAAAAAAACCGAATACTTTGTGTAGAGAGTTATTAACTTAGAAGGGGATATAAAACCTTTAAAAAATACATAGAAAAAAACAAACAGGAAAAACACTCCACTTTAGCGATGTTGTTGGAGATGTGACTCCAACAGCAAGAGAAACAAAAGCAAAAATACACAAATGCAATTATAGCAAACTGAAAACCTTCAGCACAGAGAAAGAAATTGTCCTGAAAATGAAACAAGATTGAATGAAAGAAAATAATTGCACAACATACATCAGACAAGAGGCTAATACCCAAGATCTACAAAGAACTCATATAACTTAACAACAAGAAAACAAATAACCCAATCAAAGACCTAAACAAAAACTTTTGCAAGGAAGACACACAGAGGCCAACAGACAGATGAAAATAAAATGCTCATCATCACTAATTATCAGAGAATGTAAATCAAAACCACAATGAGCTCTACCTCACACCTGTGAGAATAGCCCATACCAGAGAGACAGAAACAGTGTTGGCGGGGGCAGAGAGAAAAAGAAACCTCTGTTCTCTGTTGGCAGAAGAAGACTGTCAAGCCTCCATGGAAAGCAGTATGGAGGTTTCTCAAAATATTTTTAAAAATCTACTATATGATCCAGCAGTTCTACTCCTACCTATTCACCTGAAGAATGCAAAAACCTAATTCCAAGGAAGATTTACACTCTTGGGTTCATTTCGGCACTGTTTACAATTGCCAAACTATGGAAACAACCTAAGTGCCCAACGACAGATGAGCCGATAAAGACGCGGTGTGCACACACAATGGAATATCACTCAGGTATTAAAAAAAGAGGAAATCTTGCCATTAGAAACAACGGATGGAAATGGAAGGGATTATAGTAAGCAAAATAAGTCCTAAGGAGAAAGACAAATAGCAGATATCTCAAATGTAGACGACAAAGAAACAAAGTGAGAGACAAGACTAAACCAAAACCCTAGAAATCTGACTGCAGAACTGAGGTTACCGAAGCAGAAAGGGTGTGGGGAAGAAAGGGGAGAGGGAGTCCAATGGACTATGGGGAGCATAACTGGTGCTCTGCAGGTGGGCATGGTCTGGTAAATCATATTTGAAGAGGTGTGAACCTCTACCCCTAAAACATACATTATCTCAGTAAAATACATAAGTAGAACTTTTTTAAAAATTGAAGTACTTCTCTTATATTATATACTGATCTCAATTTAAAGCCTTAGATTTGAAATACAAAACAGACTTAGAAGCAAAAATAATTTCAGATTATTTGCAACAAAAATATGGTATCCTTTCAAAGATGTAATTGAGGGATATCAGAATGTCTTACGTATCCTTCATTCTGCCTTTTAGCTACTAGCCCTCCCCCTCCCCCACGTTTTACTTGGGCACAAGGCTGCCTTGTTGTGTGAGACATCTCCCAACCTACCCTGTGGCTAGATGGATTCGAGTATGACTAGGTCTGGGTCAGTGACACAGAATGAAAACGATTTCTCGTGATTTCTCTAAGGACTGGGCTATGTATCCTGGTTTCTTTATCTCTTCCTTCCTGATAGTTAGAGCTGGGGATGTCAGGTTGGAACCAATCTTTGTAGCCAATGAGGTCATTTGCTCTGGTCCACCCAGATCTGGAGACGTGCCAGAGGAACAAGCATGCACATTATATAAGTCACTGGGTTTGGGTCCTTTTTGCTACAATAGCTTAGATCTGACTCTTTTAATATCTAGGGACGAATACAAGAAAGGAGAATTAAATAAGAACTGCATATTGTATTTGCTTCCAGGTAGATATGGAGATACCTGTGTATCCAAAACTACCATTAAAAGGAAAAAAAATGTGAAGTACAGATTGGGAGAAATACAAGTACAAAGGACTCGTATTTAGAGTACAGAACTTATATGTGAAAGAACTGCGACTCGATGATAGCATGTGTAATTTTTAAGTCAAGTGACTTATTAGAAGATAAGACCATTGGTAGCCTCGGTTTCCTCTAACATTCTGCCTGCTGAAGGGCATCGTAAGTGTTTGTCCTGCCTACTGGACTTCCTGTATGGAGCTTGTGCCAGTTATCAACTTATTTCCTTTCACCTACATTTTCACCCTTTTGTTCTGTTGCTCTGTGGAATGAATGTGGTCCCTTCACCTATTTTCCCTTTCTGGCTGGTCCTGAAGCTTTGTCGGGAGAGGCGGGTGCAGACACACTGCAGGAGGAAGAGCTGCTTCCTGGCTCTGCTGTGCTCCAGCAAAGGGCTCCGACTGTCCCCGCAGCCAGCCAGTCAGTTCCACTGGTTCCCTTTGGGTTTCGTGGCAGAGTCTTCCCCATGCACAGCTCTTCCCCCTGTACTAGTACACCCAGTCTCTGGGTAGGTTTCCAGAGAGATGGTTTCCAGTCAGGTGGTACCATCGATGGTACCACAGAGACTCCTCTGTGCCCTCTCCAACAGGTCAGTACCGCAGCACTGGGGCGGGGTCCCTTCCTTGGGCTCTTTCTCAGCCCCCTGCATCCTGATTCCTTCCTGGAGTTGTGATTTCTGCACTTTAGAGTTCTTCCCACTAGCCAAGGCTTTGTGACTCCCGTCCTGATCGGACCCAGACCGCCCTAATGGAAACGTCCAGCCATCTTTCTGTGCTCACTTTAACACTAATTACTAAAAGCTAAAGTCATTCTGAGCGAGTCAAAAAGGCCTCTGAAATTTGAATGAGAAGGGAGAGCCTTCTTGTTTTTCCCTTCCGACACTGTGCAGAGTTTACTTATAGCTCAAGTGATTACTTGAGATTTCAGGAAGATTGCTTTGGCCCTTTTGCTCCTCCAGCGCTGAAGCTCAGATTACTATCTCCACGAGCTTCTCTCACATTCCACCAGGGCAAAACTTTTTCATTGTTAGTAAATATAACTTGGGATATTTTCCCAGGAAATCTAATAAATCCCCCAACTACCAATGAGGCACTTAGCATCTTGATGGGGTCAAGTTCTCTTTTTGATGGGGTCAAGGCAGGGCTATCCTCCTAGTGTTGTTTTGGGGTCAGGTTTCTCTGCAGTCAAACTTCACTTTACTCTTTGATCTGGTTGCCATCCAGACAGCCCCTTCCTCACCTAAATATTGAGTTTGCAAATTTTAATTCCCAGAAGAGCAGAAGGCAGAGTTGTCTGCTGTTGTGCAGAAGAAATCCCACTAGGGGATGGTCTGCCGGAAGCCTGTGAGCCCCAGCAACTCCCGCTGCCCTCTCCCTGTGCATCCCCCTGTAAGCTAGCGGCTTCAGCCTAGAGGACGGGACCATCTGCCTGTTGGGCTCGCTGTGCCACGTGCCCTCATGAGCGCCCCGCCAGCCGGCTCAGCTCCCTCATTCCTGAGAGCAAGCGACAAAGTTCTTCCCAGGCTCGGAGCACGTGAGCAGACTTCTGCCTGGAATCTTCACCCCCACACTCCTCCTTATCCTCCAAGTGTTGTTCAAGCTTCTCTAAGATCTTTATCCAGCCTTTCCATACCCCCTGCTCCCCTATTTCTCCAAAGCTAAATGAAATGTTTCTGCTAGCTGCTGCCACTGCTCTCTGTGCTTTTTCTTCATAACACACCTCAAATTTGTAATTACATACTTGTTAATGTGGATTTTGAAGCGAGGCTGCTGGGCCTAAAACTTGGTTCTGACACTTGGCTCTAAGACATGCCCTTGGACAATTAATGTCAATTTCGCCACCTACAAAATGGAGATGATAATTGCACCTCCCTGAGGGTTGTTAAAATGATTGAGTAAATATTTGTAAATCAATTTATTACATGCCTGTTAAATGATAACTTGGAATCAAGCTATTAAATATCACGCTGCCCTTCTAAAGAGAGGAACTAAATTAACTTTTGGTTCAAAAAATTCTATAATTGATACCTATCAAGCAAGAAGAAGCTATTTAAAAATAATATTCCAGGTTGATTATGACACAGTCAAACTCTTACATTCATACATCACTGGCAGCAACATAAATGCAACTGCCCTTTTTGAAATTCAATAATAAATGATAGGAGTAAATAAAATACTCAAGTGTACCTAGGAATATATGTAAAACTGGACAAACCCCTATAGTTAATAAATAATATGTCAAAGTTGATAATAATCTTTCCTAGAAATCTGGACTGTTTTAGCACATTTTGAAATATGTAATAATATTCAGCTAATACCAAAACTTATGAAATGTATCAACATGGAAAGTATTTATGATAAGTTAGGAAATAAAGCCAACATTCAGAATTATATTTTAAAAAATCCCATACTATGATCTCACTATGTTATTTTTATTGTGTGTGTGTGTGTGTGAAGACATGAAAATGCAATTAATATGCTAAAATGGTAAAACTCTGGTATCTTAAAATTTTAAGTTTTTGTTACTGTTGGTAACTTGATACATTATGAAAATTTATAACTGAGCTTACTGAAGACTCACATCAACAAAAGCAATTTTTGTTTGAAAATCATACAGTCATCCAGTTCTGCCTGTAGATATGAAGAAATTGGATGCAAGAAAATAATAACGCCTTTGTCTGTGCCAAACCAGGAAAGCAGACTTTCCTAATATATACTAGTTTTTCTTGACTAAAAGGTATTATTAAGGTGATTTATTTTCACATTAATATGTTTTTTAAGAGGCTACCTTTTTAAAGCAAATGGTTCATGTACAAATGCCAATAGCTGATTTAAAGCAAGGCAAATTTGTTATGTATGTAATACATACATGTTATGTGTGTAATATGTAGTACAGTTTTTTCAGATACACAAACAACTGACATTAGAATTTTTCAGACTCTGGCAATTTCAGACAAAAATGTGCTTCCAGCCAATGGGAAGACAGGCTTCTGAGATCACTGGATAAACTGACTTTAGACTCAAGGCAACAGAGATCAGACAGAAAATGCAGTTGATGAAGGCAATATCCACCATAACATATTTTTTCAGAAGCCTCTTCACTTTTATCCTGTCTCTGGTTCTTCACTGCCCTAATCAGGGATGCCAAAATCCATTTCGGGGTCTAGAGAAGTGACAGAGGAATTTTACTAAAACATGGATAGGAATTTGCAGAAAAACAGGTATGACTGAAATCATAAATATAATTTATGCATATTATATATAGGATATAAAGCAAAGTAATGGAGCATTCGTAGAAAAATGCAATTCCTAGAGTTCAAAGAAAAGGGTTCTGAGATGCCTGGGAGGGAATCCAGGAGGAAATCATCAGGATTGGCTTCCATGGTAGAATTCCTGCCTACCTAGGTATGTATGTAGGTATGTATGTGTTTATATATAATATGTATAGTATACATTATATATTATATATATATTTAGTTAACTTTGGAAGTCTAAGATGTTAATTCATAGCTGGGTAACTAGGCAATGATGTTGCAATGCAAAGACATCTTAACCCAATTAACATCACTCAGCATTTCCTTTCCAATTGCTATGAAATATTTGCTCCTCTCCACCAAGTCCTCCTTGCAAACTCTCCTCCCTTGCCTGATGAGTCACACATCTTGTTTCACAAATTACCCTGTTATTAGTCTCAGGCACAAGTGAGTGATATAGGCAAAAGCAAGAAGCTGGGAACCTGACTGCCAGTGACTCACCAAGAGACCCAGATCCTGTGTCAGTTTTCTCACCTGTGAGACCAGAGGGCCGGTTTAGTGTCTGCAAGGACCTCCTTGCATTGTCACACAGACCCAGGTAAGGAGACAGCAAGAGCACCATATAAATTGCAAGCATGCAACTGATAGCTAAATCACAAATGGGGAAAAAAAGAATGTGGTGCTCAAGAAACGCATTGTCGGAACTGAAAATTTTAAGAACAAACTATGTCTCTGGAATCAGAAAGCCTGGGCTGAGGGCCAGCCCTGGCGCTGGGATCTTGGCAACTCAATTTCTTGGAAGCTTCGTTGGTCACCTGTTCAGTGGCGCTGATTCTACCTACCCCAGAGGCCTGCTGCAGATTAAGGGAAAAACTGGGAATGTAGGAACACTTGAACACGATAAAGTACTGGATCAATGTTATGTAGTAATGTTATCTTATCGCCCTAACTGTATTGGAATGGGTGAGGCTCACATGTCAGGCTGGTTGCAATAATAAGATTAAGTACTACATTATTTAAAAGGACTCCCCAAATGAGAGTAGTGGAACAACCCTCTTTTCATAGGTTCTTTCATAGCCACCTCGCCCCATGATCTCCACATCTCTCATTTTTGGGAGGCAATCACTGGATTCTCCTCCTCCATCCATGAGGAAAGCCTACGGAGTACACACAAGCTGTGCTAAGCAAAAAGCCAGGGATAAATCCCAGGTTATACTGTGCGGTGTCATCAGACTCACGCAGTGGGGAGCCCAGACCTGCCCCCACCCCACAGCAAAGGGGAGTAGAATTTCCAGGAGAGACAGGTGGGAAGCCAAAGCCTGTGGGCTTCTCAAGAATAAGGGCTGGGGCATCTAGATGGCCATCTTCACTCTTTTCGACCGACACCACCAGACAGAACAAGTGATTTCTTTCAAGTCTGGAAGTGTTCATCTATAAAGCGGGAATAACAATTTTCATATGTGTTGTGTCAGGGTCCGGGTGACATGAGGTCGTGTGTCTAAGTCGGTGTGAGTAATGCGGGTGCAGAGTGAGCGCCCGGCAGCTGCAGGAGGTGCGGTCACTGTGTACTCCTGCTCATCCATGGTGACCTTCCAGAAGGCCCTGTGGCTGGTCGTCTCTCACTCATCTCCTACAACCCCCTGACCTGGACTGAGGGGACCACACCATGTGTTGGTGGGGGAGCTGCTCTTCTAGGGAGTTGACCCCTGCCAGGGCGGCTCCTCTCCCCAGTGACAGCGGACTTCGTGCATCACGGAACCGCCTCAGGCAGTGTCAAAGGATTCAGTTTACCAAAGAGAGTGAGACCTAGAGGAGGGCATGGGGCTACGGTCTTGGTCAAGAAGGAATTCAGAACATGACTTTCCTGCAGGGGAAGAGGGGCGGAATGACTTTTGGGAAGGACTGGGGGTGACAAAGGTACACTAGTGAAGCAAGTCCCAAATTTTAATATATTTAAATCTTTGCTTAAGTAATATTTAAAGGCAGGGCTTCCTTTCGGGCAGCCTGCCCCCGCAGGACGAAGCACCCCTGGAAAAGAACGAGATGACAGAGATTCTAGCCATCTTCAGACAGGGGCAAGCAAGCGGTGAAGGAGGACAGGAAAATAAACTGAACCACGTGTTCTCAATGGCTCTACTTTTTCACGCTAAAGTCATCTGGAAAAGTTACAACAATAAAAGACAGCATTTTCCGCAGGAGAGGACTGCTGGGAGATTGGGCACCTGAGGAAACTGTTTTCTCCCTGAGCCAATAGGAATGGTCCTGTCCCTTCTTGGACAGGCCCAGAGTCTCCTTCTGCCAATGGCCACCAGCCTTTGCTTTAACTCCCCCCAAATTCAGTATCTCAAAGTGGAAAAGAACTAGTACTTTCTGTCTAGTTCCCCATCTAATGCAAGCAACCCCTTAAAGAAGAAAATACAATAGCCCCCAGATTTTAAGTAGATGGGGTAGCCACAAAGACTAACAGAGAAAGCACTAGACAGACAGAGAGACATCTGCCAGGCCTGGAACATAGAAGGTATTTCATCTGTTCATCATTCTTCTTATTTTTAGCTTAATGACTAAATCCATGGCTTTAAGAAATTTAGATATGGTGCCTGCGAAGGTGTTTGAAATAAAAAAAAAACACCCTGAGGATATTATATATGGTGTAACATATATTTTAAATATAAAAACACCTCTAGGCTTTCAAATGTCAATATTCATTCTTTCCAAATATGTGTTCATGTAATTTTCATCTCGGCCTCTGTGATTGCTGCCTATTAACTCAGACCAGCTGCTGCGAATAAGGAGAAGCTGTGCTGACATGCGGGTCCCTAGGTCAAGGCCAGTCTGCACATGCGCGGGTCCTTCTCCCCTGGGGGAGTGGGGCGCGAGCTAGCATGACCTTCTGGTTGCCCCTCAACTGATCCCAGCTGGGCATCTGTGGGTTCCTAAGTCTTCCTTTTAAAATGTCTTCTTTTGAAAACAAATTGGCTATTTCTTCAAATGTTTCTGCCCCAAAATAGAGTTGGCAGAGGTGCTACTCTGAATGGCCAGCCCTGAATTTTGTGCAGCAGGACTGCGTGTGACTCCCGTGCTGGAACTGGACTGAGCTACACATAGGCCAGGATGCTGGCTCCATGTGCTGGACAAGGGACTTGGTGTTCCTCGGGGTCATGCAGGTTAGAGAAACATAAATATAAAAAGTCTTAAGGTGAATCTGGAGGAAAGGAATGCTGAAAGAAAGTGAGCAAAGGAATTAACCTGATAATCAACCTAAATATCCCAAGTTCAGTAAGACACTACTTAAACCTATTCAGACTTTCTGAAGCTGCACCCAGAGATCTCGAGCTGAGCCCCAGTGAACCTTCTGTTAGGGGACAGAGAACCCTGACTGCTTCTCTTTCAACTGAAGCTAATTTTCTGAATTTCTCTTCCTGGTCATTTGTAAGGCTGGCCAGATTACTCATGGGCCATCTTATGAAATTTAAGCAGTTTCAACGTCTGCCTTGTATTAGGTGGATATTTATAGGGTGTGGGGTAGGAGTCCCATTTATACATTCCATAGCAATTCTGAAACTGCTCAGCCTTTGTCACTCTATCATGAAATCATGAATCAGTCAGTGACACCATCAAATGCCAGCTGGTTACCAAGGACAGGGAACTTGATGCCCAGCGGCAGCCCCACCCTGACCCTGGCCTTATTTTTTAAAAATCCTACCTCTGGCCACATCTCTCTCCCGTGAAGGAAGGGGGCTAAAGGCCCAAGAGCACACACGTACCCACACCCCACACTGCCCCTCTAGACTTGATAGGGGGCCTAGGGGCCCTGGAACTTCCTGTCCAAGCAACTGGAAACCCACGTCTCAGACCTGCATGGCCTCTTCCCCGGGTCTGTCCTCCTAAAAATGGCGGCCCCAGACCCAGGGATGGCAAAAAGCGGGTTGATGGGGGGGGGGGGGTTGGGGCAAAGGTGTCCGGGCCTGGACGTACACAGGGTGTCTGCATAAGTGTGCCAGGCACACGGCTGAGGAGAGAGGACGGGCATGGGAGGAGTATGGGACCAGGACGGACGTGTCACGTGTGCTCGGGCCCTGGGGCCTCTAATGACAGGGCTGGGTGGCCTGCAGCTCTAGAGGTCCCTGGAATCCTGGAAGCCGAGGAGCTGTGCAGACTGGGCCCTGGGGACAACAGAGGGGCTGGCAGCATGGCCCCAGTGGAAATTCGCTGAACGCTCTTGACTGGATGGACCACTGCTCTCCAGAGAAAGCGACTTCTGAGTGAGCAGAAAGGAGTCACTCTCTCAGAACCACCAAGGCTTCCCAGACCTGCCACCAGCAAGCCACCTCTTCACCTGACTTGAAAGTGGACAAAGAAATGCCCTTGCCACTCACTTCGGTAAGACAGTATAGAAAAGCCTGGGCTCATGAGGCCACAAGTCCCTTCTGGGTTCTCTACTGACCCATCAGGAGTTGGTTGCACGGGCAGGGGGACGGCAGGATGAAGGCCCAGGGTGACAGGACCCTGGGTGCAGATAAAAGCGTGGAGATATGATTCAGGTGAGCTGTGGCATGTGGTTTTGTGTCTGGGGATGGGGACAACACCACCACCTCTTCACAAACCATCACAGAGAGGAGCGAGATGGCTAGTATGGTAACACTATGACACACAGCAAAGCTGACAATGTTTCTCTCGCCAGCATTCGCTCCTTGAGTCCTCACCAGGATAAGAAGCATTAACACGCCCAACTTACAAGTGAAAAATGATGTTTAGGGAGGCTCACACAGGCCCTGTGGGCAGCATTTTCCCTTTCATCAGGTCAATACTGGTGACCACAAGTTGTGAATAACTTCACCAAACACGTGATCACATTTGACTGTCACTTTTGATGATTTTGAGAAAATGTGATTTGGAAAGTTCTTTTCCTATGGGTGAGCGACTAGAGACTGGAGACGGGCCCAACAGAGCCAACGCCTGCTCCCTCGCCTGCTCCCTATGGTTGGAACCTCAGGGGAGTAGAGATGGGCAGGAAGGGTGTATTACGGACACATCACTAGGGCACAGACAGCAAACACTGTCTGAGACTGGGAGGCTTTTCCCACCTGGGGCTGTCAGTTGAAATGGTCACTCAACATCTCCTCTTTGAAAAAGAAAAGAGAAAAAAAATAAAGAAAAAAGAGAATCTAGAATATTTCCAGAGAGAATAACAAGAAAAAATACCATATAGTAAACTTCTGAGTTATAGCTGTAACTTTCCAAGAGCACAGTTTTAAAAAAAAACCAGAATAATAGTGAAGTAGACTATAAATGAAAACAATTACCTGAATGTATCTGATAGCTATTTACCAAGGAATGCAAATACTACATGTGAATGTGTGTATGTATTCATGTATCCCCGTTATTTCGACAACGTTCTACAGAAGCAACAAGGGAGATCATTGGTGATAGACCGTATAATTGTGCCCACGAGTTTCCTTCTAGCTTTAAAATTTTAAGTCAGTTACAAACTAGTGGAAGAACTTAATACTGGAAGAATTGGGTCTGTGTCATTTTCATTCCACCTGACTGGTGCTCTGAAACAATTTAAGCTAATATTTAAAATCCAGAAATTTTAACCTAAAAACCAAGATTTGCAGTTTCACTTGGAAAAACTATACAATCTAGCAATAATCACAGGAGCTACAGGCCTTACAGAGGGCATAATCTTCCTAACTTGATCCACTGCTAATTCCAGCTACCTGACAGGCCTTTTGAGACATTTAACTCTGTAACTTCATATGTCTCCAAGACACATCAGTGTACATTATACCTTCAAATACAGTGTAACATCAGCTTTTCATAACTAGTTCTTCATGGGATTTACCTGGGAGAGACTTTTAAGGCAATGTCTCCCCTAATCTAGACCAGTAAAAGGCTGGATCTCTAAAGGTGGTGTCTTGGCCTCAATTTGGTTAGATTGCTCAAGACATATTTATGGAAGGACAGCACAGACATAACAAAGTAACAAATCATAAAAGTAAACACACATGTGTTATGACCAGCAGCCAGATCAAGAAATAGAACATGACAAGCATCACAGACCTACCCTCCATTTGGGCCCACTCCAAATCACAACCCCACCTTCCCTAACTATCTTATCCTAGATTCCAATACCATGGATTAATGTCACCTGTTCTTAACCTCTGTATCAATGGATTTGTACTGAATGCATCCCTTTGCATCTGGAATCTTTCCTTCAACATTTATGACTGAGACGTATCTAAGGTGATACATGTAAAAGTAGATGACTTGTTTTCACTTGTGCGTAGTATCAATACATCATAGCATGATTACAATCATAGCATGATTGTATGACAATCTTTTTCTTCATTCTACTCTTAATGGAAATTTGGATGGTTTTGAGTCTGGGGCCCTAACAACTAGTGAGGCTAATCTATGAACATTTTTGAACTTGTCTTCTGGTAAACAGATGTGCATTTCTGTAAGGCATATACCTAGGAGTGGAAATGCTAAACCAGTCACTTCACATCCTTGCCAATGCTTGTACTATTTGTCTTTTAAATTTAAGTCTCTCTGATGAATGTGTAGTGATACTTCATTGCAGTTTTCATTTGCGTTCCCAGATAACCAACAATGTCTAGTATGCTTCATGTTTCTTGGCCATTTAGATACAATCAATTGTGCGGTACCTATTCAAGTCTTGCTCAACAACCATATTTATGGAAGGACAGCATAGACAAAACAAAGTAACAAACCATGTTGCCCATGTTGGTCTATGTGTTGGTCTATGTGTTTAAATGTTGTCTTTAAGTCTGTTCTGAACATGGTTCCTTGTTCGCTGTATGTATTGAAAACATCTTCTCCTTGGCTGTAGCTTATGTTTTATTTTTTAAATGGTATACTTTGATGGAAAAAAGCTCTTTAATAGAGTCCAATATACTAAACTTTTTATTCCATTAGTACTTTTTGTATTTTATTAAATAAATCACTACCTGAGGAGTCAAATAGACACTTCTCCAAATGTGTACAAATGGCCAACAGACACAGAAAAGATATATATGACTATGTATTAGGGAGGCACAGGTCAAGTCTCATCAACAATGAAGTTTCAACTCACACCCATGAGAATGACTCCTATCAAAAAGACAAAAAGCAGCAAGTGTCTGCAAGGATGCGAAGAAAAGGCAACCTTCATACACCAGTGGGAATGAACGTTGGTGCAGCCATTTTGCAACACAGCATGGAGATTGCTCAAAAAATTCAGAATAGAAATATCATATGATCTAGCTTTCTACTTAAGTGTTTCTATTATTTGGGCAAACACTAGTTTGAAAAGCTATATGCAAACCTGTATCCACTGTAGCATTATTTACAATAGTCAAGTTATGGAAACAACCTAAATGCCCAGTGATTCACGAGCAGATAAAGATGATATGGTTTATACACAATGGAATACTGCTCAGTTATAACAAAAAGATGAAATATTCTATTTGTGACAATATGGATAGACCTAAAGGGTATTATACTAAGTGAAGTAAGTCAGATGGAGAAAGACAAATGCTGTATGATGTCACTCATGTGTGGAATAAAAAGATACAAGTCAAATGTACCAACAAAACAAAATAAAGGCAAACTCATAAATACAGAGAACAGGTTAACAGTTACCAAAGAGGACACAGATTTGTGGGCTGGTTAAATGAGTAAAGGGGACCAATTACATGGATGGAAACTAGTCTTTTGGTGGTGATCACAATGCAGTTTATACAGATGCTGAATTAAAATATTATATACCTAAAACTTATGTAACATTATAAATCAATATTACTTCAATAAAAAAGGGGAAAAATCACTGTCTACCACAAGTTCATTAGTATATTCTATTTTGTCATCTAGAATGATGCTGTCCAGCAGAAAAATAGTGGGAGCCAAATGTGTTCATTTAGATTTTCTAGTAACTACATTTTAAAAAGTAAAGGGAAATGGTGAAATTAATTTTAATAATATATCTATTTTATTAAACCTCTATGTCCAGATTATCATTTCAACACATCATCAACGTAAAATTATTAGTGATATGTTTTAATTTTTTTCTCTACCGGCGAGTTTTTGAACTCACATGTGTTTTATATTCAGAGCATATCTCAGTTGGACCAGTCACACTTCAGGGACTCAGTGCCACCTGTGTCTGGCAGCTTCACACTGAACAGTGCACATCTAGAACTTGTATTACTTGACCTGTCACATCTCAGTTGCCATTTAATCTGCATAAATTTTGAGGCTGGATTAGATTCATTTTTTTCCACAAGGATATTCAAATAGCCTTTCCTTACAGAATTGACATTGACATAAGTCAAATGTCTATATATGGCAATACAGTTTTAGAATATCTCATACATTCCACTGGTCTTTTGTGCCTTTGATTTTAATATTTTTAATTCCCCTAGTTAATTTTAATTTTTAACTAAAATTGAGAACCACTACCAGTGGGTCCCAAAGTTAATTAGTAAGTCATGACCAGAGATTCTATAAATAGGCACACAAGAAAAAAATTAGTATGTGTCAAATATTGTTTTGTGAAACTTGTGTGTAAATGTTCTAAATAAATGTGTGTAAATGTTCTAAGTTGTGGCTCTAAAAGCATTTTTTACCATCAGTAATAATTTTAAGAAGTTTGAAAGCCACTACAATGATGCGATCTGTGAAGTTACTCGTGCATTATTTTGTAGTCATTATCTAGACATGCTTTCAGATTTTCCTGTTACACAATTGGTTATAGACCCAAATTTCACATAAAACAAATCTTGATGGGAAACAAGTCTGGAAAAACTGCTCACAGCTGAGGGGCTCTGAGGAGCTCTGCAGCTTGGCCCAAAGCGGAAGAAGATGATGAGTGTGGGGTGCTCACACTACAGATGAAAACTGCTTATCAGCTCAATTTGAAGTTTGTTCAGCACCAACATGTTTGATGTTTTTAAAGTTTTCATACATAGGCAAGAAAACAAAATGTGAGGGGGAGAAACTGAAGCCAACTTAGTCATTAAGCGATGTCGAGTAATCTTCATTATTGAAGATTATTTGCTCAGTGTTTTTGCTTGAATCTTGACATGATTAATGGCCAGTCTGTGACAGAATCAATCGAATCAGCAAGTAATTATTGATTATCTGCTGAAGTGTCTGACAAAGGAATCAAAATAAAAACAGAACTTGTCCTTGCATACAAATATTTGAGAGAGAATAAACGAATGATGGCAAATGCTTCTTCACTGAGTATTTAATTTTAGAACACGGACATAAAAAAATAAAAATCATTTCAAGTTCCTGAATATTTATCTCTTCAAATACCCTAAACATACCTCTTAGCTGTGGACTTTACATTTTCTCTAGTGAAAAAGGTATGTATCTTTTGATTTTGTTTTTATATTGTGCAACACACATGAATGTGGGAGTGTGCGTCTTTGTGTGTCTGTGTGTCTTTGTGTGTCTGTGTACCAATCCTAAGATAAGGAATTTGGACATTTTAGTTATATATCTTAATTTCCTGGTGTGGTATGGTGTGTGTGTGTGTGTGCACCTTCAGGAAACAATAAACGGAACCTTTCCATTAGACTGAACTTTTACAATCCCAACATCAGCTCTGTGTTAGACCTTTGGTCTTCATTCCTCCTCAGACTTTTCAGTGATCAAGTTATTAAAATGAACCAAAACCCTGTAATTTCATGCCACAGTGTTATACAAAGGCAAAGCTTCTCAACTGGTCTATTCATTTGTCACTTGAGGTTTTTATAGGTAAGCCCTAATTTCTTTAACTGGGCTTTTAGTTTACTTTATATTTTCATCATTTAGACTCCAAGCTCCAAGTGACAATCTTAAGGCAATATATATAGAATGGCTATAAAATATGCTCAGGAAGATAAGTCTTGCTATTTTAGAATGCCTTCTTTCAGACTGATAATTGTCTAATCTGTCCAGGACTGATAATGATTTCTTCTATCATTTTGGGCCCAACAATTAAATAAAACAATAAATGCAGGCTGTATACCCATCAGTCATATCAGTGTTCTGCATATGCGGGTGCTTTCAGGAGAAAGAAAAACACCACTGATTCGATTCCAGAGGAGATTCCCTGTGCTCCTCTCCTATCTCCAATTTGATGCATAGTTCATCAGGGTTCCAAGTCAAGGACTGGTTGCCAGAAACATCATTCTTGATGCCCACTGGCCTACTTGATGAGTGTGACTCCAGGCTTTTAGTCAGCAAATAAGATAATCACTCTTGTCCCAATTCCTCTTTATAAGGGTCTACTATATCTAGGTAAATATCTGTACTACACCCCCAAATCCACATTAGGAAGGCCTTGGAAAGCCCATCACTGCTGTGTAGAAGGTCTGGGATCCCAAGTAAATGAGAGGTCACCACCCTCCTCCATGTGTTCCCTGAGACCTTGGAGCCACGCCCTCCTCCCATATAGGCAATGACTCTGCTATGGCTGTGGGGGCCGAGGAAAACTCAGATGAACAATATGTGCATGTATGTATGCATGTGCATGCATACATATAAAAACATGTCTTTCCTGACAAGATTTTTCAATGAGTAGCACAACAAAATGACTTATAAAAAGAAGTATCTGTTGTTCTTGCTTTTGGCCTGATTTTATAATGCTTTGAGGACTTTTGGCATAGGAGGCAGCGTACCCTCTTTCAGAGGCTGTGCCAATACTGGATCAGCTCCCGCATGAAGGCTCACAGTCACCAACGTGATTTCCAAAGTCAGCCACATCATGAGATACTAAACAAGCAGCAGTCAGCAGTAGGAGGACAGGCACATCACAAAAGGATCCGACAAAAGCCGAAAGCATGAACAACTAACTGCAAACATGGAGAAATGAATACTATTGATAGAAAGTCTACTGGCTGTCAGTCATGCAAAAGGCACGTGTATACCGTGGCTTTCTACTTCTCACAACAAACAGTCCTGTGTGATGGACATTACAGTAACTAGCTTATGTATGAAGAAATTGGGGTTTGGAGAATTTCGCTGACTTGCCTAGGTCACAGCATCACTAAGCAGACAGCAGGGACTCACTCTCAATGTCTGCCTTTCTAGTCCCTGCTCTGACTACCACACCATGCTCTCCCCCAACAGCAGAAGCAAGCCATCTGGTCTTCTGCTCTAAGATAAGATGTAAACAAGCACATTCCCTTGTTATCGTGGGTGCAGAAACGCCTCTCAAGAAGGGCTCTGGAGGGCTGATGGAAGAGGACAGGAACATGGAAGTGTCGAGTGGGACTTCTCTGTGCGGAAGGGCAGCAGCGCTCTGGTCTCCTCGCTCCTGCTCTGTGGTGTTCCCAGTGACCCTGCTCTGCCACTAGGAAACTCACCAGTCTAAATTTGCCCACGAAATCAACATAATGAGAGTGTTAGCTCATTGAATTGAAAGAGGAAATGCAGATAAGCCCAGCAGTAACTCAACTAGTGTAGATTATCACTACCCTAGAACTATCTAATGCAAGTTGAGTTGCTTTTAAAATAGGCAGAAATACTTTAAATGGGAAGACTACATAATTATCTGTATAAAAAGGATTATTTTTCCTTTAAAAAATGTGTCCCTTTGGCTGGCAATATTATTGATGAAATTGTGAGTATAAACATCTTTAAAAAAAAAAAAAGACTTGTAAGTAGAAAGAGGAGGCTTGGCGGGTCTGTTGAAAACCTGTGTCTCCCTCACAGTAAGCAGGTACGCTCACATTATAAGGTCACGCACTAATTAATTTTCATCATCAGCTCTGTCCCAAAGGTTTCTTTTCTGGAAATAAAATTGCTTAGAAGAACATCCTCACTAAACATGTGTCTGGGTTATAGAACATAAAGCTTTTTTTTGCTTCTCCGCACAGGGCTGGTGGTTTCAGCACTAAGCAGCTGCATCGTCTGGGCAGGACACTGCGGCTCTCCCTCAGGACCCAGCCGGCTCAGAGACGCTTGCCATGCGGGTGGGCAAGTCCCGCCTCGCTCCCGACTCAAGACGCTGCGTGCGAATGGTCTGACATGGCCTTTGCCACCTGCGGATCTCTGGTCACCCTTTCACGTCACCCTGAGCTGAACTGCCAAGTAGACCACATTCCACAGGCCCCGAGCCTGTGGCCACAGGGGATTTCACCTTCTGAACAAGTGTTCCTATTTCCTCAATGAACATTCCGTGTAAATGCCCCCCCCTCCCCGAAGAGCCGGGAATACAGACAGGTTGGGAGTGGAAGTTTGAACTCAACACTTACTCTCCACTGAGGATTTCTCAAGTAAAAATCCTCAAGCAAAGGGCTTCAAATCTCTCTTTTCTGTGTCTGTCCCAGAATACCAGGCAAAAAGTAAGCATTTTGATCTGATCTCTCTCTATCCCTCTGTGTGTCTCTCTCACACACAGAGTAAAGGCCAATCCTATTTAAAAGTTATTAAGCAAGAACCGCGATA
This sequence comes from Galemys pyrenaicus, assembly GCA_019455555.1. Lineage (NCBI taxonomy): Eukaryota > Metazoa > Chordata > Mammalia > Eulipotyphla > Talpidae > Galemys > Galemys pyrenaicus. Next base: position 1,602,459 of record JAGFMF010011680.1, on the reverse strand, counting down.
ATAACTAGTCAACGACATGGAGCCTACCTCTCTGAAACTCCAGTTCGCAGAAGATGCCCCTGGCTTGCGAAGAGCAGTCAGAGCCAGAGCCCCAGTGTTCCAGCTGGCTCCGTTCTCCTCAGAGAGCAGCACACCTTGTCTCCGAGTAAGCTCTCAAATTCTTTCAGAGACCCACCCTCTAAAGTTGCAAGTCAAGATTTCCAACCGAGGGCAATCAGTGACGTGAGGCAAAGCTACTGGATGGCACCTTCAGGTTCTTCCTGATGAGATGTTGTTTCCTGTTTCACCACTTGGAAGGAGAAAAATGGAATTCAGTCCAACACTGAATTACAGATGCGTTTACTGCCTCGTGTTGTTGCCTTTTGGTGCATGCAAATATTAGCCAACTGCTGTTTACATTGACAGGAATTGGTTTTTGCGGCAGAGAGAAACTAGAACCAGTCACAGCCCTCCCTTCCCTCTGAGCTGGTCTGACTGCTGAGGACACCCGGAAGCCCGAGAACACAGGCAGAGTTTTTCGCTGCTAAGTCACCACAGCTGCTACCGCCACCACCACGGATCTCCCCAAGAAAGGAGCACCAGCCCACAGCAACGGGCTTCTCCTGCACCTGACCATGGGAAGAAGTCCCCTTCTGGAACCGCGTTAACAATGTAAAAAAACAAATCGAATCACTCTGGTTACTTTAGTGTACTGGAATAGTCAGATGTAACTGGCTTTGTTGGTCTCAAAGAACAAGTAATCAGAATGAAAGGTAGGCCTATTAGCAGCGGGATATAAATGTCTCTGCTTAAGGCACTTCGGTTTCAAAGGCCAGATGCCTGTATTTTATAGTTTGTACTGGAGATGTGGCCCCTTGGAGGGCCATTTCACTTTCTCTTGCCTGAAGATGAAACAGTTCCCAGCACAGATTATTTAAAGGTGCTCTGACTAGTAAGAAAGATTCAACAAGTTGAGTCCTGTATCCCGGTAGGCCCAGCCTGCCTCCAGGGGCCCGGCAGCTCCGCCCACTCTGAGCAGGCGCAAAGCTGGGCCACAGGCTGGCTTCCCTGCTGAAGGACATCACTCTCTTCTGTCAGCCAATAGATGACAACAAATTGAAAATTAACTAGAGGCAGAGAACAGGAAACAGCAGTTTCAAATTCTTTGAAACGCTAGTTTCTCAAATTTCATGAATGAATTGAGTTCAAAGGAGAATGACTGGGAAGGTCCTTCACTCAGCACTTGCTTGCTCAAGTCCTCCTGGTCTGTTTTTCTCTTTCCAGACCTTCCTTTTTATCAAGGGGCTCATACATCTTAAACTCACTGGGCAGGGGCCAGAACTTCCGACAGAGTGGCCACTAACCGGGGCGGGTTATGGCTTGGACCCCCATCGCAGGGTGCCTGGAGGTGGCACAGGACTGCAGTGCGTTCCCCACCCCAGAGAGCCCAATGTTTACCCATCCTCCTCCAACTGCCAGATGACTTACCATCTGGATGAAAATGCATTTTCTCTCTCCCCTGGAGATAAAGCTCTATTCACCACCTCTAGGAGTCCTCAGTGCTGGAGATAGTCTGGTTGCGACCTCCTCTCTCAGAATCTCCTACTTCCCTCTGCCTTCCAGGCAAATGAACAGGCAGCTTCCATGTCTTCTCATGGGCTGCTTTCTGCCTCTCTGCCTGGCAAAAATCTAACTCCCTGCCAAGTCCCCCATATACCTACAGGCATAAACACAAGCCTTCCAAGTTCAGTGCCTATACCTACGTTACATATTACAACACTCACACCATTATTATGACTTAATATGCTTCCCCATTACATGGGGACTCCTGGGACATGCCTTGACATTTTACAGCCCTGGAACTTAACAGAAAGCCTAGCTGCTCAATACTTGTCAAACAATTAACATTCAAAGAAGTGCTATCTATTCATTTACACCCCAGGGGGTTTTGGAGGAGAGCTTACTCCTGAACTCTAGTTATGGATTCTCTTTCTCAGCGTTAGACAAGCCAAAAAGAGCATTGTAGAACCACAATTTTTGTTTCAGTCATTTGTATAAATAAATATATGTCCTCTCATGATGAAATACACTGTTCAAGGCAAATATGAAGTATTTATACATAGCATAATACCTCCCCTGTAATCTAAAGAATACCACTATCACCTGGGACGTTCCTTAAGTCACTGTCAAAGTATCATGCTTTCTTCTTCAGGGACAGAGGTAAAAAGCAACTTTGCACAATCTACACAATGAAAGATGAGCTAGAGAGATGGACGGAAGGAACCTGCAGATTTGCTGGCCGTGTCTGGGGAGCTGTGTGTCCAGGGGTGAGCCCTGTGTGTCTGTGCTCAACTCTGAAGAAGGCAAAGAAATACAAATACAGTTCTTTCGAAAAGTCCAAAGGTAATGGCCCCTTTTTTCTCTTGCTCGCTTGTGGCTCGTGATAAATTTATTAGTTCACTGCTAACAGAAAAGAGAGAGCACTGGGAAGCCTTACAGAGCCAGGTAAGCGTGTGGGTGTCATTTCGCCTAGGTAATACTTAACTGTTTCATTTTATGAGAAAGCTTTAGCACTGAGTTAAAACATTAAATCAGGCTTAGACTTTCAATTCTCATTATTAGATATTAAGTCATGTATTAGCATCTTAATGATTCACTGCATTTAAAAAAGTGAAGCTCACACCTCTAACAATGAAAGGGAGGCAATTAATCTTGATATTAGTCTTGCGTGGGGAAGGGGCCTACTGCAAAATTCAAGTGAGTGTTTTACACACAGTCAGCTTGTTATTAAGTGTTACTAAAGTGGGTAAGTGTATCGAGTGCCTAGTGAGCATATTTCACAGGGTACGTGGCGGGGGGGAGGGGGGAATATGGCCCCCAGGTAACCCCAATAGAGCTCAGGAGGGCCCTGAGGAACTCAGAAGAGGAAAACAGTGAGCAGGACACCAGAGAGAGGACTCTGTGTCAGGGGCTAAGGGCCCATGGCCTGCACGGACATGGAGGGAGGGAAGGGAGGTGCCTGCCCAGATCTCATGCTGCCTGTTCAATTGTAAACCAATTCTTAGCCTAGTTTTCTAGAGAAGGAAATGTGAATATGAATGAGAACTGACCTGCTTTTTCCTCACCAGAGAGAATCCCTTCCAAGAAACTGAAAGAATACAGTTTTGGCAACATCAGTCATAACCAGTCCAATTTTCTGAGCTATTACTGTCAAACTCTCTTTTTTGCAACATTTTCAGATTTCTCAAAATCAAAAGTTTGCCCAGAGATTGAAATGTTAAGTCAAAATGCTACCAAAACTGTTCTCTAGAAATCGCAAAGAGAAAAACTCGTGTGGGATGTAATGGCACAAACAAAGCCGTCATAAATACCAACACCACCTGCCTGAAGATGACATCCCACTGACATAAAAGAGCTCCCCCCTCCAGCTGAATCCCTGCACTGCGTCACAGATTACAGGGCCTGCTGAGTCTGCTTCCCCCCACCCACTTAGGTCCCACACTTTCTCTGGCCCAGTGTTGCAATTTTCCCTGGCAGATAATTTGAGAGGCCAGTTTGTCAGAAAGAGAGAAAATGAAATCATCAGAACTAAAGGTTCTCAGACACTCCTACTTGGGTGTCCTCCCTCCCCCAAAGCTCAACCCCTTCTCCTGCTTTATGTTCCCAGGTCACCTGTCATCAGCCCCCATCCACCTCACCCCTTACTCATTTACTTGTCTATTGTCTCCTCGTTAGAATGTCAGCCCCCGGGGCCTGGCGCTGCCATCTGCCTTGCTGGCTGCTGAGTCTTCCCGGGTTTGTATAGTTCTCTGTACATGGACCCCAGTGCTGAGAGCACATTTAGTTACTTAGTAACTTGGGAATGTCTCTTCTTCATCACCCCGTTACCTTTCAAAGGTAACTCACTGGGCTTTCTCAAAGCTTCAAGTGGTACTGTGCACAGGAGGGTGCCAGAGTATTGGGGAAAAAAGGACTTTTAAGACCCATCTGGCAGGTGCTCTGGCACAGTGGTAGAAGCCCATGCCTGCCAGGCCACCCTGTGAGCTGGCTTTCAGCAGTCTCTCAGGTCACCACCCCCACAGAGGGAGGCAGGTCCCTGGACACAGGTAAGGGCACACCTCTTCTAGAAAATTCCTGTTGCTAAACCTCAGTCCTACTTCGTGTTTACTATGTGATCACATTCCTGTTGCCTGTTCAGTTTTGATCCGATCCTTAACCTAATTTTCTAGAGAAGGAAATGTAAATAAGAATGGAATTGACCTTTTTTCCCCCACCTGAGATTACAGATATGGCACTTTACCCTTCATTCCCTAAAGGGGGTATAAGCGGGGGCCTCAAGTGCAAAATGAGGGACATGAGGACAACACCTTATAAAACAAAAATATTAAATGAGCCAATAGACATAAAAGCACTTAGAACGGTACCTGGCACATAGTAAGCACACCGTGGAGTTGGCTATGAGCATAATTACAATAACAGCTGTTATCATGATCGTCGCTGTATTTGTTCTATAGGCTTTATTCCAGTTACTTTGAATAGACTTTATTCTACGCATCTAGACTTCACTTCCCCAAGCAAATCTTGAGCACAAAGAGTACATCTGTGTTAAGTCCCCAAGCAATACCCATTACCATCCTCTGGACTTCGTGTCTGTTCATTACATCACTCAACAAGTAGTCACTGGGTCAGACTACGTTCCAGGCACGTCGTGTCTTTCCGGGACTCAGGGTCTCAAGAACAAAAACAAAGCCTGACTGTCCTAACGGATGCGACACACAGACAGGTGAGCAAAAGTGTTTGCAAACCTGCTTACCCAGAGTGCTGAGCGGGGGCTGCAGAGGTGGTGTAGCAAGTGTACAGATGCTCTCCGCCGGTCCCCAAGGGGGCCGGATCGCAGAGGGGCTCTCATTTACTAGACCATGCCCCACATGCATGCGACCTTAAACCGTGGAGTTTTAATGTGGGGCTAAGACTACAAAATAGGGCATCAGGAATCAGACAAGAGTGGGCAGAGTTTTCATCCCCCCAAATCACCAGCATGGTCATCCTGTTCTATGAAGGGAGAATCTGAGGGTGCTGGCTCCAGGCACACGTTTCAGCATACTGTGAATGGATGAGTTGCACTAGCACTACATAGGAAAGAAGCGACAAGAAGGAAGAAGAAGACGAGGGTCTGGATACATCTCCGGGCTGTCGATGATCATGTTAAAGGCAACAAGAAAATGAGGAAACAAAGGAGCTGTTACATTCTGTGCCAGGTGCTTGAAATCAAAGATGGAGGCCGTGGCCTCGACTTCAGGGAGGTTGTGTTCCATCTTTTCCATCTTACCCGTTCTCACCCCCAGCCCATACCTAATGCCACCTGCCAACAAAGCAGTGGGAAAACTGCCTCGGAGACTGGAGACACTCCCAAATGGGTGCCTCTTAGTGAATTCTTGGACAGGAATTTTGTAGAAGCACGATGGCTAACGTTCATGATGCCAGCCAACTACGACTCATTCCCAAGGACAAGACACTTGCCCTTCCACCTTCTTATTAACAATATCTGGCTACGCTGTGGAACACAGAAACCCAGGTGGGGCCTGAGGCTGACAATGACATTAGCGAGGTTGCTGGAAGGCCCGGTGGTTCTTTGTTCAGATCAGAACCCAGCAGGTCCCATTCTAATGCCCTTCCCCTAATCAGTTGCTTTTGTGCCACCAAGGCATCCAGGGGGACCAGCACTTCCTGTTATGACTCAAAGGGTTGCTGGGAGGATGTTTCCTCTCCTTTTCAGGTCACTGAGGTAGAGGTGCCCGCTTGCTTGCTATTTCTAGGTAATCTCAAACCAAAGCTCTCATCAAATTATTTCCTTGCTCTCTGTGGCTTCTTAGTGCTGGTTACATTAAATCTAAACTTCAGTAATGGTCTATTTTCTCCCCCCCACCCCTTTCAGAATGTGATTCCCATCTGACTGACACCACCGCACCCCAAGTGCAGTCACCCTTTGGGCTGAGTCAGGGACCAGGCGCCTCTCATCTGTGCTCGTGCCCCACCTGTAAGCCCTCCTTAGCCAAAACCCACCCATTTCTCCTGGGAATTTGACCTCTCAAATCCACCTGAATCCAACTTTTGTTCCCCTTGAATCTTAACAAGTCCTATGCAAATCATACCAGGAGGACTATTTTATATGCAGCCCCATTTTTAATGCTACAGCACGAAATACTTCTGTGATACAACTTAATCGGTGGGTGTGTGCACACGTGTGTGTGTGTCTGTCTGTGGCCTGTCTCCGCTGGCTGCATTCACCCTGTCAACCCACTCCAGAAACACTACCAGGTTCACGGAGGCTCTCAATAAATATTAGAGACTCTCAAAAAATACTAGAGACCCTCAATAAATGTTAGTTTGGGGTCTGAGAATATTCACTCCCCCTGAGTGAATATCGCTTTATGTACCTTCTGCTGCTGCGCTTCCTCCTTCCATGGTATTTTCATTCCTTCAACAATTATTTATTGAGCCTGGAAACAGGGAAATCACAGTGAACAAGGCAGCTATGGTCTTGTTTCTAGCCACTAAAGTGTCTGAGCTCTGACTGGAAAATTCGAGCACATTTCTGGCAGTCAACTGCTCTCACTCTGTGGGAGACTATCAATAAGACAGCAGAACTGCACACTGAGTGCCAGAAAGTTTGGGGCTCTGACACTTTGGAAGACACCAAGGGATATGAGCAAAATGCCACATACTAAGTTGATTATCAAGCATCTCTCACTGGCTCCTACTGACACCTCAGATAAGGAAGAATAATTTTTTTCAATTTTCCTTGCATTAGGCTGACTTTGCTGGGTTTATTTTATTTTATTTACTTTTTTTTCACAAAGTTTGCTTTCTTTCCTGGGCATAGTCCCCACAGAATTCCCACCACCAATTCACCTATGCACCGACATCATAGTCCCTTGTGCTTTTCCTATCCCTGCCTTAATCCCAATCCATCCCTCTTCCCTGCAGAATGTCTCTGTTTTGTAGAATGTCTGTTTATCTTTGTTTTGTTGTAGTTTTTTTTGTTGTTGTTGATTTTTTCCCCTTGATTCCCTATATTCCTCCTATAAGTGAGACCATGCAGTATTTTTCTTTTTCCTTCTGATTTATTTCACTGAGCATAATCCCTTCAAGCTCCATCCATGTTTCTATAAACGGCCCCAGTTTATCTTTCTTGATTGCTGATTAATATTCCACTGCATATATAAACCACTTTGAATTATAAATTCAGAAGTCACATAACTTGTTTCACTGTTTGGCCTGTTTGAAAGTATAGAACAGAATGACTGCTATTCACTTATCCCTTATTGCATTCCTGAAATAAACCTGTGAAATATCAGTATCTCATAAAAGAAACCTGGTATAAAAATTGCGCTAATACTATGTATCACTGAAGGTTTAAATGGGTAATTTATAATTATAATATTCACTCAAACATTTATGGAACTCCTATCCTAACAGTTACAACACCAGTAAGTATGGTCAAATTAAAAATAGTTTGCTTGATTATGTTAAACTGTCTTCAAAGCCCATTTGCAAACCAGAACATTAGCCCTCTATAATTAAGTGCTCCACCTAAACATTAGATGATAAATTGCCAACAAACATACTCCAAACTTTTAGTTAGGTAAATCCTTACAAGCAAACAATCAATCAACAAATAAATACAAACACAAAATGTAAAAATAATTATTACAATAGTCATCAAGGGTTTCACATTTTAGTTTCATATTTAAAAAAAAAATCTTACATCAAAACAGAAAAGAAATTCGTCTCACTGTCAATAACAAGTTCCCTTAGCCCCAGGAATGCTCTATGTCAAGGTTCTATGCTTTTGAAGGGAGCAACATGACAAGTGGAACAGACCAGAAAACTCATGGACTGTTAAACTTCATCACTAGGTTCAATAGGGACAATGCTGAAGCAAAGATCCTCATGGACCCACATGACAATGGTTGAAGTTACCTATAAATACTTTCACAGTAACCTTGACTGGCTCATGGCTTCCATAATTGGAAACCAACAGAGCGACTGATCTCATGTATTAGAGCAATGCTGCATTCCATTCCTTACAAGTCAACAATGACCTATACTGTGATAGATCCGATACCCAAACACATGCCATCCTACTACCATGTAAAGTAAATGTAAAGCAGGAGCTAATTAGAGCCGAAATGCCATCTGACCCTTCCAATCATATTAATAACTAAGATTATTACTACCACAAAGGTACATTCTGTATTTATAACATATTTATTCTGGTCTAAACCAGTCACTTAATTTTTTTTAATGTAATTCACAATAATGACCTTTTGCATCATGACCTAACACATACACCAACAACTATACAGAATACATAACTAAAACCAAAGTTTCACAAACTAGAGTTAAAGCCTATAGCCTATTCTAGTTTAATCTAGACTCTAAAAAAATGCTGGTCAGTACCTACTCAACCTGTTAATCATCAACCATTAATGGATAATGATGCATAGCTCAAACTGTACAACTCAGTCTAACTGGATAGCTTTATCCTTTCTATGACTCCATGTACTACTTAAGTCTTTTTTCCTCATTCCAATTCATCTAAAGACATTTTCTAATGAGGTAAAAGAAAAATTGGGGTAAGCATCAAATATCAGAGGGTGATGATTTAGGCCTCCAAACCAGGACTACAAGGAAGTAGGAGGCAGGCTTTCTCACTGTGCAGTCACAGCTCCTAGAACCACAGGTTCTAAATATACCCTGGCCCCATGATAAGTTCTGTTGAATTGCAGAGAAAATATAAGTGCATTTTGTTGGTACTTGTTTAAAATCCTGCCATATGGTCAACAACTTTCACTTGAGGGAAACAAAAGCCCACTCAATAGGGCTTTGCCAGGAGGGGTACAAAGGCCAAAGCGACTTGTGGAATCATATTTAAGCATTTCAGTCCACTTTTGACAGACTCCAGAGCTCCTCGTGAATCCCCTCACAAATCTGGACTAAATATTCACCAGAGTAGAGCTACTGTGCAAGAAAGATGGCTCCAAGCCAGCAACCTTCTTCTCAATGTGCATCACAATGACCCACCAAGACGGAGGCAGAGATAAAAACCGCATGGTGGAGGCGCTCTGGGACACACCTTATGGAGTTTGCAAAGTCAAGCATGCAGTGGGCTGGAGAGAGTGGCAGCGACTCCGCTGAAACACCGCCGTGGACTGCTGGGGCTGGGGCCTGGGACATGCCTGCTGCTGGTGATGGTGGTGGGTTGGGGGGCAAGGGTTGGGTGTCCAGGACATGGCCTGCTGGGGATAGGGTTCCAGGACAAGGCCTGTTGGGAACAGGGCCTGGGAACAGGGCCTGGGAATGGGGTCCGGACGCGGCCTACTTGGGAACACGGACCTGGGCAGGCCTGCGCGAGAACGAGGCCCTACCAGACAGACTTGCGGGCACCTACTCGGGCCTGTGAGAGCCACCCACCGGCTCACAGCCCAGCTCCGGACACACGGACTCACTCAGAGCAGCACCGCTCGCCCGCACCTTTCTCCTCTCCGCGTCTGTCCTGAGGCGGAGGCTCGGGTCTACCACGATTCCGCCAGGCGGTCAGTGCAGCAGTGCATCCTGGGACCAGGGTTCCTCGAGGCCAGGGGCGCGGGACGTCCGGGTGGGGCGGAGGGAGTCCCAACAGACCACGACACCGCCCGGTAATGCCAACAGCTTCCTTTCCGTGGCAAGTAATTTACGTGGGCTACATCGGCGTGTAACCTGCTAAAAAAAACTTGCTCAAGATACCCACCTCACACTTACAGAGCACAACCGCGACTGGAATCTGAGTTTTTTATGAAATCAAACTGCTACCGCCTACCCCTGCTCCTCCACTACACAACCTCTCCAAAGGTAAGTAACATTGTAACTGGCAAAAAGTCTGCTCACCATCCAGGGTTGGGGAGAGGAGGCAGAAAACTGTTCTAAAATAATTGCAAAAACCTAGGTATGCAGTTATAAGGTTGTATAATAAAGAGTGGATATATAAAACAGAACAATGAAAATCAAAGTCTCTAAAATAGAGAAGGGGTTATTGTCTCTATGAATATTTGAATAAAATATAGAACTACGAAAATCATAGCTTTATATAGATAGAAGGAGGTTTAAAATGAATACAATTCTGCACATTACAGAGTATACATTTGTGGCTTCAGACTTGGCTCTTATAGCTAGAAAAAGAAGTTTTCAAACATATTTTTTGAAAAATGTAAAAAAGGTAAGAATTCATATAGTTAAATAAGAAGGTATGTTTTCCAAATAACTGCAAGACATAAATACAAATTACCACATTCAACCCAAAAGAAAACAAGTGCCAATAAGTAATAAAATAAAAAGTCACTATATAATTTGTCACAAGGAAAATAATTTAAAAGGTTAAAACCATGTATGCTATCCTTTAGTAAAAAGGAATGAGGCAAAAACTCTTCAACTGTGTTTATAAAATCCATTTATTTACTATCTGCTTTATACATGACCAGACCAAAGAAATCATTCCCAAAGATTTCGATTAAACATCACATCCTATATGATAGCTGTGGGACCTCAAACTCTGACCTTGAGGGATAGTCCCACCCAATGCACTTTTCCTTAGATACTATGATGCATTGTGCTTTATTCACCAGCTGGTTCACAACTCAAGTAGCACAACCAGGGTGGACAAGACAGACTACATACAGGTTCCAGCACCACCTGTCCTATATGACACTATTCCCAAAGGCATGCTGCTGTGTTTGTGTGTCCGGTGCCCCTTAGTATGTCACCGTTGACCTATAACAGGTGGGTACTGACCTATAACATCTTCCTTGGAGATCAGCCTGCCATCCTCCATGACATACTATTAAAGAACAGCATACTATTTACGTTTCACATTTCTGTTAAAAAAAATGCTTCTGATGGAAACCAGTGGCAGCTTCTCCCTCGTTACCAATCCAGGGAGCAGAGCTGGCTATTCAAGATCCATTTCAAAATTCCCACCTGCAGGCTGCTGACATGCTTATGATTTGCTCATAGAGGTGGCTCAAAAGAATCAGGTTATTATGATTACTATCAAATGCTACTGATTCAATTATTAATATGTAATAAAAGTCATCCAATTGTGGATTTTTTCCTTGTGGAAAAAAGAAAATTTCATTTTTCGATTCACTATTCATTTTCTTCCACATAATCATCAAATTATTCATTATGCATATGGAGATACACAATTAAGAGAGGACATATTCCAGCAAAGAGTGCTCCAGGACACTGAAAAAGATTTACTTGTCAACAAACTAGTAAGGAAAATCTCCTCTCTTTACTGTAGAAAAAAATAAGACTCAGAAAAAAATCTCCAAACACAATTTATAGGCAATTTGATAGTCAAAACTCCGATCTGTTTTCTGCTGGTAAGTGATACTACCCTTTTATGTCTTACAGAAATGAACAAAAATACTCAGTAATTTAGAGATAGAAAATATTTTCTTCTTGGCAACAAACACCTTTAGTTGTGGAGAAACTTGGCTTTCCTTATTATTATTTTTTGAGTAACCAAAAAAAAAAGTCGTAAGTAATTCTTTATGGGTCTCAAGGGAGAAATATGTCCAACAAGAGACCTGTGAAAATTAATATCAGAAACCTCATAAATGACATTGGGGAATAGAGACGGCACTGCACTTGCACACTTAGCGCTCACTAGAGATTCCAATGGGAAGCGTCGCATCCCTGACAGGAAGTGACGCTATTTTGCTGCCTCAGCTAGAAGGCGAAGGCTCCTTCTCGCCCAGCAACAGCTCAGCCAATGGGCGCCTCCATGACCCAGCAAATGAGAAGAAGCTATACTTTGAACTCCCATTTTCCTCCAATGGACTCTTTGTTAACTATAGTCCCTTAAAAGCCTAAGTAAGGAAGTTTCTCTTGTTTTAGGGAAACACCTGCCTGCTTCTCCTTGAGATCCATCCTGCTTCCCAAATTCCTTTTTGTTGTTGTTTCTGAATGAAACCATTTTGTTGGTGGAGTGACTCACTGTTCGAGGTCAGCTGGCGTAAATCATTTAAAAGAACACATGCTGACGCAATGGGATAGACCATCCCAACTGTCACTCCTGGAATATTTCAAATGTAAACTGATGTTTTATTTAAACCCCATAACTTTCCATCATTAGATAGACTCTTTTCTCAAATCCAACCAGACTCAAAAAACCAGACCCTTTCTCACTGGAAGGGAAATCATTCCCTGATTATATTCCATTTCTTTCAGTTCTAAATACTAGAGAGCTGTACTTTGTTTTGTCCCCCTCTTATTTTATTAATTTGCCAATTGTTTATAAAACTCTGTAATTTGGGGGGATACAACTTCACATATGAACATGCTTAACTCACCTTCCACCAAAACTCCAGTCCCCTATCACCCTCCTTCCTCTCTCACCTCCTCCCTCTTGCATCTGTTATTGGATGTGATTGTGAGCATTTTTTTCATGTATCTGTTAGCCTTCTGGGTATGTGCTATGTTGAACTGTCTGTTCATATTGGCTGCCCATTTATTAATTGGTTTATCTTAATTGTTGTGTGAGGTTTTTTTTTAAAAATATCTTGGATAGTAACATCTTCTTAGTTATATAATGTGTGAATATTTTCTTCCATAGGGTGTCTCTTTAATCTTCTTGTATTTTCTTTTGCTATGTAAAAACTTTTTTTAACTTGAGGTAACCCTAATTGTTTATTTTTGTTTTTATATACTTTGCCATGGTGGTTGCATCACCAAAAACATCTTACTGATGTCATGAGACATAGAACTACTGTTCTTGTAGATCTTGTATCTAAATGTTTTGGGGTTTCTGTGTATGGGGTTATCAAGTGATCCAACTTCACTCTTACATGTGTGGCTTCCTGATTTTCCCAACAAAATTTATTTAAGAATGTCTTTTCCCCACTGAATGGTTGTATCTTTATCATAGCTTAGGTACTTATACCCACATGGATTTATTGCTGAACTTTCAATTGTGTTCCATTGGCCCATTATCTATTTTTGTGCCAATACTGTTTTTAGTACTATTGCTTTATAGTGAAGTTTGGGATCAGTTTGAAATGTTTCTAGGTTGTAATTCTACAAAAATTTCAATATATTTTGTTGGATTTCTTTTGCATTTTGAAAGAGAGTGCATTAAATTTATATATCAATTCATGTAGGTTAGTTATTTTGATTATACTGATTCTCCCAATCCACAAGCATGTGCTAACCTTCCACCTCCCTGAGTTGATATCCAAGTCCTTTGATAACTTCTACTTTGTATTGAATAGGTATTTTACCTCCTTAGGTAGGTTGATTCCAAGCTATTTAATTATTTTTGAAGCAATTGTAAGTGAAGTTATTTTCTTGATTTCTTTTGCTTCTTGTTTGTTATTTGTATATATAAAAGTTTATGGACTTTTATGTCAATTTTATGATTTTGTAATTTGCCAATTCATTGCACACATATATTATTTTTATCACTAGTAGATTTTTGATGGACTCTTTAGGATTTTCTAGTATAGTATCATACTATCTGCAGATAGTGATAGTTCTACTTCTTTTCCAACTTGTATCCTCTTTCTTTCCTGTTTTTGTCTAATAGCTCTGACTAAAATATTTAATATTAACTTGAAAAGAAGTGGTTAGAGCAAGCATGCTTGTCCTGCTTCAGGTCTTAAAGGGATAGCTTTCATTAAAGTATATTGGCTGTTGGTTTGTGACATATGGTCTTTATTATATTGATATATATTTATTATTTTGATGTATAACATATATTTATAATTTATAATATTGTATTGAGGCAAGTTGCTTCTATTTCCATCTTGTTTACAGCTATGCTTTCTCTGTGTCTATCAATATTATCATTGACTTTTACCTTTATTTTTGTTGATATGCTGTAAAACATTGATTGATTTATCTATAGGAAACTATCCTCATATCCCTGGGACAAATACCACTTGATCATGGTGCATAATCCTTGTGACATACTGTTGAATCCAATGTGCTGTATGTTGTATTTTGCCAGTTTGTTTTCTTTGGTTATTTTTATTCTCCAAATGAATGAAACCAACTGGTGACTGTCTTTCACTTTCTGTTTTTTCCATTTAGCATAATCACCTCAAGACTCATCCATTTCATCCCAAAAAGTATTATTTCGTCTTTTTAAATAGCTGAATAATATTCCATTGCATATATATCCACAATTTCTTTATCTAGGTATTTATTGATGGGTACTTAAGTTAGTTCCATGACTTGCTTATTGTGAATAGTGCCACAATGAACATAGGAGTGTATAAATTTTTTCATATTAGTTTTCACATTTTTTGGGTGAAACAGTACTGCTTCATACAGTATTTATATTTTTTAAAGTAATATTCATACCATTTTCCATTGAGGCTCTGACAAATGAAGTCTACAAACAGTGGATGAGTGTTCCTTTTTTCCACATCTTCACCAGCATTTATTGTTACCAGTCTTTTTTATATAGAACACTCCCAAGGGGATAAGGAGCTCTCTTTCTCTCTGTGGTTTTGATTTGCATTTCTCTTCTAATAATTGATAAGAACTTTACTTTGAAAACAGACCAAAAGGTCCCACAGGAAAAATGAACAAAGAATTCTCAGGATACCAAAAAAGATTTTGGTGTCAAGGTATTAAAACTCAGGGTATTAAAATGTGTATTTTAACCAATGAACTAAGTAACTGGGCTACAAACTACTTGTTAAAACTCAACATCAATGGCAAATTTAGAAAAGAGATCACTGTTTTCCCTATATATTTTAAAACACTAGTGAGTTTTGCAATTTGGAGGGGCTACACCGTGTTTTAAAGACTTTGGTTTGCTTGAATCAGTCCTACCTTCCTTAGAATAATCAGAAAAACTCAGAATTGGTTTAGTCTGACCTATGATAATAAAGTCAGGAAAGTCATTTTGTCAACAATAATTTTCAAATGGGCATTTAAATAAAGCAGGGCAACTTTATATATTGTCATAAATAACAAGAAGTTTAGTATTTAGGTCAAGTTTCCAAACACATGGGCAGTCCAGTCTAAATGCAGCACATGCCAGGTGTGTTAGGTGGAAGTGGGCGCAGGTGCCTGTGCTCCAGGATGAGGCAGGAGAAGCAGCAGGTGGGCTGAGCTGAGCTGGTGGCCAGAACACTCCCTTCAGCGACTGCGTTCTAGCTACTGAAGTGGGTGGTGTGGTTTTCCCCCTTTTCAAAGGTGCTACTAAAAAGCCCCTGTGTTCAGATGGTACAGAGAACACAAATTACTAGAGAAATAATGTGCTCTGGTTTTCACCTCCTCTCCAAGCATGTGTAGACCCAACAAAAACTGCATCTCAGAAGTGACCCACAACCTCTTAAATAGTCCAACACCACATCTGGTCATCCTGTAGATGCCAGACTCCCCATACGTTTCCCCACTCCCCTTCCCTCCCCTCCCCCAGTCTCTAAAAGAACTTAGGAGCTTCCCAGTTTTAATAAACA
The DNA here is from genome assembly GCA_019455555.1 of Galemys pyrenaicus. Classification (NCBI taxonomy): domain Eukaryota; kingdom Metazoa; phylum Chordata; class Mammalia; order Eulipotyphla; family Talpidae; genus Galemys; species Galemys pyrenaicus. Next base: position 1,586,965 of record JAGFMF010011680.1, on the reverse strand, counting down.
GCAGTGGCAGCATCTCAGCCATGCAGTGAAAAGATGGGATTCTAGTCTCAGGTTGATCTTCTGCCCTCATTTTAAAATTTAGAGGGTTTCCCCCTCTCCTTTCCATTGATATATATTGTTTAAAGGCTCAGCCTGTTAGTTCTGGAATTTTTCTTTAATCTCTTTAGTACTTTCCCCTCTCCAAATCCTCTTCTCTTCTAGAACTTCTGTTATTCAGTGGGCAGACTGTATGAAGTGATCCTCAATTTTTCTTATTGTTTCCTCTCTCCTATTTTCTGCTTTCCTTGTCCCGTTGCTCTAAAGTTTTCTCAACTTAATTTTACATTTCAATTGAGCTTTTCATTTTACTCAATTATCTCTCAGGATATTGATAGACTAACTCCTTTCCTTGTCCAGTCTGTCTTCTATTCGTTTTGGCCTCTGTGGTGTTACAGACCTTCCCCCGATGCCTGAAGCTCCATGACTAGTCAATCGTGTTAACAGTTGGGCATTTAAAAATAGTAAGAAACTCTATGCACACGTGTGGGGTTTGTAACTATGGGCTTCATGGTAGGGTGACTTGGCCAAGTAATTTCTTTGGGGAGCCTCCCATCCATGTAACTTTAGATCTTTTCTCCTGGGTTGATCAGATTGTCCAGAAGTCTGTTCTAGTCTCCAGGGGAAAAAGGCTGGCACAGTGGTGGTTCTCAGCACTCAGAGGTCATTGTTTTTTGAATAAGCTTTCATAGACCATCCTTTGGTACACAGCATGGTACCTGATTGCAGCTAAGGATTTGGCTTTTGGGAGTTTGCTCAGTCCTGTGACTCTCACTGATTTGGCCCTTTTTTCTTAGTGGGTCTCTCAAGGAAGACAGCCTGATGAAGGTATTCAGCCCAAACCTTGCTCCCCCTTTTGCAAGCTCTGACTCTAATAGGACATCTGCAGAATGCTTTGCAATCAGTCTGCTTATCTGCCTAGTCACTATGTAAGTCACTATCTTAAACACAAAATGTGTTATTTAACTAAAAATCCTTAGGCTCTCCATTGCCTACAGAACAGTCAAATATTTTTAGTTGTACTGAGGGTCTTGAAGAATCTGATCCCAGCAACCCTTTTCTATTCCTGACTTCTCATCATGGAGAAGAGTATGAGAAGAGTACTGGAGGACAGTGTAACCAGATGGCCTAGACTTATTATCTCAGGCTCTTTCAGTTGCGCAATCTTGGGCAAGTTACTTAATTGCCCTATCTGCACAGCAGGGTACCCGCATTCCAACATTACCATGAGGACTATTAGGGCCCTTGAACAGTGGCTGACATTTGGAAAGTGTGATGTAAGCATTAAAGATTGTTAGTCTCTGCACACCTGTCCTCCAGATTATCAAGTCCTTGGAGAGGGGTCTCTTATTCAACATTCGTGGTTTGATTATAATGGGACACACATGATGGCTATTCACTCAGAACAATGTAGAAAGAGTTTGGCAAATGGAGACTGTTGACTGAGTGTTCAAATATAATGTGACAAATGTGACAATAAAAAGCTCAGTGCAGTGAATACAAAATATGTAAAATTCCCAATGGCTCAGAACAGATGGAGAAGGCCTCACAGATTCAACATTTAAGATGGGGTTGGACAAAAGAACGTGTAAGGGACAATGATGTGCTGCTAAGACAGTGGGTGGGGGGAGAACTACAGGTGAGGCTAGAGAAGCAGGTTGGGGCCAATTCCTCAGCACCCTGCACAACCTGTTTGAATCTGTATTTCATTTCAACAGTGTTTGTCGATTTCACCATCCTGGCACACTGGGAGTGTCCTGGACAGTTTTGAAGAGTTAAAAGTATTTTAACTGAAGAACAAATGCAGCTATTTGACCATTTGAAAGCAAATTACAACATGCTCCCATATACCACTGAAGAAACCACATACAAAAGAACACCAACTTTGTATCCCCCTTAGAGAAAGAAAACAATTCAGGCCTGAATTACCTTTACAAGGGGATAGTAAGCGGCAGGGGATGCAAGGGGGACTTCTGGGGTGTCAGTCATATCACATCCTGATCGGAACCGGTTCTACAGACATAGTGTGTGTTCATCACACTGTCTACTTACATGTGCACTTTGCTGCACCTGTTACATTTTATTATTTTTAAATTTTTTATTTCTTACATTGTTGCTCATTTCTTGTAACATTGTTTGATTTCTCCTCTCAGGTATAACCCCCATAAAATTACCACCACCAAGAGACCCATGAACAGTCCCATAGTCTGTTGTGCTGTCCCTCCCCTGCTTTGTGCCCTCTCTTTCCACCTCCCCTGCTGAATGTTTCTGATTTGTTATTTGCCTGCTTTTGTCTTTTTTTTGGTGGCTCTGTTATGTTTTATGTTAAAACAATAGATTCAAGACACTTTGTGATCTTTTGGATGCACATATGCTTTTATGTGGAGAAGTGGGGTTAGACTTGGAACTCAAGGTACAAATATTACTCATTCTATGTTATCTTATGGCCTAACTCAAACCAGCTCTTGGACACTAAAAAGCAAAGGATAGTTACCAGAAAACCAGTGTCTATCCCTTCAGTAATATTGGGGCTTCATGATAGTGGGGTGAACTGACTTACACCCACGGGTCAGCCAGAGGGAGAGACCCTGAAATACCACCACTCAGCCCTTTCCTCACATCACACATCACAGGGGCTGATGGCTCCTTCCTGACCTTATACGGAAACGTAGGTCAGAAGCACCCGGGGAAGCGTGACTCCTAATGCACCTGGCAGTTTTGTACCTTTAGAGACATAAAGCATCAATTTTGTTTGTATTTGCTTTTCTTAAAATTTTATTTTCACTAAAAAAGTAGCACCCAGTTACAAAAACACTACTAGGTAGATAATGAGGAGTCAAATCTTCTACTTCTGATCTGTTTCTCAAGGCAACCATTTGTGGGACTTTCTTACGTATTCTCCCATAAATATTTTGTAAATACGCAAAGGCACATATAAATGCGTGTGATATTACTTGTCCCTCTTCTTTTCTGAAACAAATGGGAACCCACAAGACCCACTTTTGTCTGTTACTAGAGATTTTTGGAGCTGTAAGCATGAACGGGGCCCTTTCTTTCCACAGGCATCTAGTGCTCCCCTGGTGCATGAAGTGACCTTCCCAATGATGTTATTTCTAGTCTTTTGCTTTCACGACCAAATAGCATTGACCAGTCTTGAATATATTCTTTTACACGCCTTTTCAATTACATAAAAACTATCCAATATGTGTAAAATATGTACTCTGTAACATAATTATGGCTAACATATATATGTATATATGTATGTGAGAGTATAGTTGCAACTCTATGACCAAACTTTTTGACCTCTATGTTTCTGTTTGGTTAATATTAGCATTTCATTGTTATTTTAATTAGACAACCTCCATTTAGTTTTGCCTGTCTTCTTCCATTTCTACATGAGTGGGTACTAACCTGTTTGGATTATCAGTCTTAAAACAGACTTTAATATCTGGCAGGTTCCATCCTCCACAAACAAAATCATTTAAGAAATACTTTAAAATATTTTAAGGACATTTAGTAACAGATTTACCAACACAATACCTCTGTTACTCTTCCTATACAATAAAGACATAAAAAAATTCTACTTACTGCCTTCCTTCAAAAGAATTATTCGTTTTGCAATTTTAAGTAGGAAAATTACCTAGTGTTTTTATTTTTTTAAAGAACAGACTCGTGTTCATAGGATAGGGCATATAAATAGAGTTAATTTGAACAAAAGCTATGATTTTTAACCTTTTACTTATCATGTATAAATCCCTCAGCAGGGATAATAACTACTGGGCTTTTAAACAGTGTTCCGTCCATTCCCGCCCACCACCTGTGGCCATGACCTTACCGGGTCTGTGCTCATATAACCAAGTTCAGAGGTCAGGCAGGATGAGAGCTGAGTGGAACCCAAGGACTGGTGTCCTTCTCAGTGGGAACCCGGACACAGGTGTGGCGCAAACACCCTGTGGTGAGGGTGAGAGAGGGCCAAGTGTCTGTGAGTCAAGGGACGCCAAGGATGGCCAACCAGACCATCCTGAAGTTAGGGAGAGTGCTGCTCAGGTCCTTTAGAGGCGGAAGGCCCTGCAGAGACCTTGACCTTGGACCTCCAGCCTCCAGAACCCAGATAGAATACATTTCTGTTGTTTTTTAACTGCCAAGTTTGTGTTAATTTGTTAATGGTAGCCCTAGCCAACTAATATAATATCTCTCCCAAGTTTTGTGTGAAGTTCGAAGTACCTTATATTTTAAAGGATGTACAGCTGTACTGGGCCACCTGCCATCGGCCAGGTCTTTTCCAGTCAGTAGGCTGCTTCCAAGGCAAAATGAAAGACCTGGTTTAGAAAATTCTTTTGATGACTATTTTTTTACTATTATCTTATTCAGATACAATTTGTAGTAGGGGAAAAAAAACACTCCTGGAAATACACCAATGTCTACAAAGAACTCACACTTTTATTATATATTGCCTCAATATGTTTTAATAGCTTCAAAAGTGCTGTTGGATTGTATGGGAAGAGGTTTTTCTTCTGCAGGCGCTGAATGGCATCTTGCAGCTCCCCAAAGCACCTAGCTGTGCGGGAGGACGCTTCAGAGACAGTGCTCTCTGTAGCTACATCACAAAGGACAGAGAAGGGAGCATTAGAGTCTTTTGGAACCAGAGGCCTTGAGTGAGGCTCCAGACTAAGTCCCTTTTCATTCCTACCTTTCTCACAGGTGTCCTGAACTTTCCTCTTTGCTTCTTGGTGTACAGAAGTCTGTTTACTGTTTGCTAAAGGCCGGTCTGTGGATTCTACTTCTGAATCCTCAGAGCTGTCATAGTCTACCAGGCTTTGAGAAGTCTTTGGGGGAGACCATCTGCCACCCTTCAGGGTGGTATGGGTCTTCTTGGACATCACAACCTGACAAAGTGGTTCTGGAGAAGCCGGGGAGACCCAAGAAGGAGCATTTCTCTGACTCTCAGCAGCAGCCAAAGAATCAGGTTCTGGTTGGTTGCTGTTCCTGTCCGCAACAAGGAAGGGGGCACAGCCACAAAAATCTATGTTGTCTTTAAGTTCAGTTACATCAAAATATTTGCAAATGGTGAAAAAATTATCCCAGTCTTTTTGCAGTAATTTTAAATATCTAACAAAATATTCAAGAAAACAGGTTTCTGATGAAATCAAAAAGTCAAGAAGAAGTGTAGAATCAAATCCAATGTTTCTTAAGAAAAATAAGAAAATACAGTGTGGATTATAGCCATGATCGTGTGTGTGACACTTCCACAATTCTTTTTCTTGGGTCAAGCTTTCAGTAGTTTCACAATCTCTGAAATAAAGATAATGGAGATCCCAGATTAAGGACTTACAAAAATAACAGTCTTAACAGACACAACTCACATACCATAAATGCATGCCATCAGATTACTTTTTAACCTATGTATTACTTTAAAAACATTTGAAACCAATTCATTTCTACACAAGTTCTAACTCTGACTAAATAAAATCAACAAAATCCATGATCTTGGTACTTCTAGTTTATCTGCCCCAAAATTCTCTGCCTTGAAGTTGAGACTCCTCATTCCTACAGGTTACTGATTTCATGTGGTAAGGTGGGACTGGAGACGAAGTTCCTCCTTCCTTTCCTTCCATGCAGTCCTCAACAGGAGAGGGGGTTAATCAGAGTAGCCCATGGTCCTGGCCACAATGACTGGTTCCAACCTGAGTCTAACCTGATTAGCCTTAGTAGGCTAATCACATTTCCCCTGGAACTTTTGCTGGAGCTATAATGATTGTAACTGAAAGGTTGCTGTAAGGCTCGTATGGCTAGTGACTACCTAAGAACGAATTCAAAGGTATGAGACAGAGAAAAAGAGAGATTATCAAGCTCTTTTTTGAATCCCTGTATAAACAGCTAAGCTGATGCCACACTGATCCCTTGTAATTGTTAACTGTTAGTCAATAAATTCCCTTTTGTTGATTAGACTAGTTTGTGTTGGTTTCTATCATCCACAACCAATATTAATGAACACAATTACATTTTTAAAAAATGATGTGAACATGGGCCTTTCTGGAAAGACTGAAGTTACAAAAGTTAGATCTTCACATATAAAGTGAATTTAATTCAAAGGAGCCCTCTTTCTTGAAGGGTAAGAAGTCAATTTTGAGTACAACTAAGATGTATTCTAATAGCCATGTGCATTCAGACTGAATTTGTATTAGACCGTTTCTGAGTCTAATTCAAATCACATGCAGGAATTCTGTGTTCTTGATTAGAAAATTGGCCCCAAACACTTAGTGTCTGAAAGCAGCGACTGCCAGCAGTGTCACAGTACAAGCGGGAGCTGGCAGCGTGGCGCTGCCCGGCAATCATTAGCAAGAAACCCCCTCCTCTGAAGCCAAGACAGAAAATGGAAATAAAGCAAATACTTTAAGGCTTTAATAAAGCAGAAGCAGACACAGTAAAAAGGTCATCAGTTACTGACTTCATCACCAGTTAGTTATAGATATTTGCCCCATGAAGATATCCCCCCAGCGCAGTGGTTTTAATGAAGCAGAAAGAGCATCAGAATAAGCTGTCACCGGTAATCTGACTTCATAACCAATTTTGGATATTTGCTTCAAGAGGACACCAGCCCCGTCCACTGTATAATGAAATTATGATTTAGAACAGCTCGTCTGATATCTTACAAAGTTTTGCTCACCTCGACAAAGGTAAAAATGATTTTCTAGAAGTTTAATATAAAAAAAATTAGTCTCACAGGTGATAAGTCCTTAAGCATTAAGGTTCTAAGGTATTAACTCACACAGGTAAAACACAGATGGAGACTAAATCGGAGCCCATGCTTCTAACCCTGGTCTAGTGCGACTACTCTCAATCTACCGAACCGGTCAAGTTTTCATAATGAGAACACAAATGTATCTCATTTTCATGTTGGACAGGGTTAAAGAAAGACATTGGAACAAATAAGGAAACCACAAGATTGTTAGGGATTTTTTTCCCTTCTAATAATGGAAAGAAAATAATACATCCAGCACATTATTAAAAATCTTTTCTATTTTCCTGGCATCTAGTTAGTACAGTTAAAGTATACTAACCTGGTCAACTTTACGTAGACGCCCATTGATGCTTTGGCAGCCTCCAGCATGTCATCATCCTGTTCTATGAAGACTCTGGACAACCACTCACATGGGTTGCATGATGGCAGAGAGGGCTGAAGGTGAGGCTTTAAGAAGGTCAGTAACTCAGACATGAATCTCTGTAAATCAACTTTAAGAAATGGAAATTTCAAAGAGTAGGCAATAGTTTATGAATATATTATTATCTTGCCAGATAAAAAGTATCTAATGTTCTTTAAAATGCATCATAATTCACACTTTCAAAAAGTCCTGTGACTACTTTGCAAATTAGGAAATTCAATTTAGAGAAAGGGACTTAGGGAAGAGGGTAATAGTTAAATTATACAGCAGATCATTGTCTATTTGCCATGACTGCCTAGTCATGACTGCCTAATAAGCTGGGACATAGAAATCATGGAATTCTTGCTAAAAGCCTATAAATGGATAAGTAGTAAGCGAAGGAAGGTAACACTACTTAGGATGCCACAGGTAGAAGCAACAATGCAACCAAACACAGTAACTTTGTCTTCAAAGTGGACAGCAAAATATATTTCTTTTGGTTTGTGTAAGAGGTAAATAAAAGTAGTACTATTAAGCACAGGAATCAAAAAGTTTTAGAGGAGTTATAACTACAATTTAAAACTCTGAATTAACATATGCCACCTAGTGTTACAAATTAAAAGTGCACAGTTCTAACCAACACGTAGTCACCACCAACTAATGCAAACAATTCAGGGAAGTGGCTTCTTATAATTCAAGTCTTCACTGAAACTATGTGCTGTGTGTTTATAAACACTTACCATACCTTTTTTCTCAATGAAATGGAGGATATGTCTTTCCCAAGACCAAAACCGAATAGCGTACTTTAAATGGCTATCTTTTAATTTTGAGGTAAGAGCCCTGAAATTATATGCGACCGCTTCTTCAGTAAGATCAAACTCTCATAAATTACTTTCAATTCAACTCTACTAATGCAGATATAATAACTCTATGAAGGGTAATATAACTACAATACTACAGAAATTTGAGTATGAATTGACTTAAATCAGCAACTCTGAGGTAACTCAACACTTTAAGTCAGTCATTCACCACACAAACTCGATATAGCCCACAGAGGGCTGACGTGTCTTATGGTAATGCTACTTCATTTTTTTTCTGAAGAAAATAACTAGGATAACACACAGCTTAAATGAGTGAAATTTAGAGTTGTAAGACTTGATAATCCTGAATATTGAACTTTATTAATTATGCTTTATTTTGTAGAAAAGGAGTTTGGGAAGTTACCTTTCATTTCATTTACAGAGGCACAGCTTTGGAACTTGATTTCTAAGGATTTAATGACAAGTAAACTTGCAGCTCTGAGGAGCACGTGGTCTGCACCAGGGACCTGGACACATCCCAGCTGAACCTCATCACCTCCAAAGCAGGACGGTTTTCCACGGACAGACAATGCCCTCAACAAACCCAAATCCACAGCTTGCAAAATGGCATCAGCTAAAGCCAACATGTCCGCATTGAAATGAGGATCTTGAAGCGTGAAGGCAGGGACAGAGCTATGGCAAAGGTCTTCACCCACTTTCTGGAGCAGGCACTTTTTGATGAACGTGATGCACTTCCTTTTGACAAAGGCCTGAATGGGCCAGGTAATAACGTCCAGCACACAAGAAGGTTTCAAAAATAATAGCCTTTGGCAAGTGAAGTGTGACTTCAGGAGGATTCTGGTGGCTATGAGAAGTTCCAGCAATTCCAGAAAAGACATTAAACTTGTTACTATTTTAGATGTGTCCTGGAAGTTTTCAAAGTGCTGAGAAAAGAAGGAATTGTAAAATCCTTCAAAAACAATGTCAAAAGGAGTCAGGAACTGCTTTAGAATTTCTGCAATTATAAAAACAACAGTGATAAACAAGAAAAACAAAGGGTTCTTAAAACAAGTTAATAATTCCATTTTATAAATATTACTACTTGACAAGATGAAAAATGGACTTGGGTTGTTTACCTCTAATGTGAAAAAGTGAAGATAGGCAGATTCACAGCTGATAACTTTAGTTAACAGCCACCAGCGTCAGACTACACAAGGGATGTGTAATAAGAAGAGCTTTAATTTTCCCCTTGTAACTTAATTTCTTATATAAAGGAATCCTCAGAAAAAAAAATATGGTGAGGGATTCTTTGATTTTTCATACTTCAAACTATAAAGTAAGTTTTACATTTCATTATAAACATCACGCAACCTGGGAGCAAGATGACAATGAATACTTATAGGGGAATCTAATTCTCACCTGTTTTTTGTGAACATGGATCTTTAAAGATTTCTTTTATTATGACTGTCAGAGTCGAGAGGCAGTATACGACTTTATCACTTTCAGCATATACAGAAAGATTTTTTTGGCAAAAAGCAATCCAGAATTTGCTTAATGTCATCTACAAGTAAGAAGAAAATTAAAAGTACTAAATTATAACATTCTCATTACAATTAGAAGTTATCTATGATACACAACTCTACACAACATTATTTACTCCCTTACCAAAAAATATATATATTTGATACAATCAGAAGGAACATAAATATCATAACATTTTTTAAGTCAAGAAATACAAGCCATAGAAACAAAGGATCCAAAAAGAACATGGAAATATTAGCAGTGGTTACCTCTAGGTGATGAAATGATGTGTCATTTTAATTTTTTTTATATTTTTCCCTCATTTTCCAAATTTTTATGGAAAATGCTATCTTCTACCTTCAGAAAGAAATGCTATTTCGAGAAAGGTAAAAGTAATTAATAATGCTAAGACATTCCTAGAATTTATTCACATTAAACCTGTTTGGAAAACAGTCCATCTCCTACAGGGGCTCCTAAAACTGGGGTGGGGTTGGGGGTGGTATGGATGGTTTCCCACTCCTTTCAGATTCCAAGAAAGTCATAGACTCTGACTTGAAACCCACCCTTTAGGTCTCACATCTGATTTACAGTGATTTACAATATATTTCAGACTCTAAACCTTGATTCGAGTCATTGTTTTCTTTCTTATACTCTTGAGGATTTACACATTTTATTATGTGAGCAAATAATTCATCACGCAAATACTTGAAAGATAAAATCAAAAGTGAGGGAGCTTCTTAAACTGCGAAGAAATAACAAGGAAATCTGATGGCCGAGCTCACCTCTTCTCTCAACCGGAAATACACCAGCAGGGCAAGGCACTTTGCTGCCATATGAGGTAACAGCTTATCCGCCTCGTGGGACATACCGGTCTACAGTGGGAAAACGAACAAATGTCCCCATCGTTGCTGAACGTTTCCAAACTTTTATTTTAAAAGCTTAGATCTTAAAGTCAAAACCCCCATGCCTTACCAATTCAGACTCGACTTCTGACGATTTCAAGAGGATTTTAATGACATCTTGGTATTGCTCCTTTGCGTGACGGTCGGTGTCCCAAGACAGTGCCCTGGCGGTCATCACTCTGATCACCGTCAACTGCAGGAGCCTGATTTCCCACACGCTGCTCTGCTGAGCGTTTCTCTTCAAACACTCGGGCACTGAAGTCCTGGAAGCCAAACTGGCAGAGGCTGGGGGTCTCCCGCCCAGGACCCCGGGTGTGTCCGGGCCTTCTGAGCAGGCGGTGGAAGAGGCAGCTTGATCTGAAAATGCTGGGCTGAGATATAGGGCGTAATCACAGCTGTCGTCCTCCAGTGTGGTTCCACGAAGGACCTTCTGGTACAGTTGTTCTAAGAATTCAAAGCAAGCTTCCATTTTGACTGCCATCCTGTTGCTCTAAGAAGGTTAACAACTCCAAATTGTAAACATTAATCTTAGAAATGGGACAAATCCCAATGATGTTTCTTCAGTGAAACCTTTAGTAGGAAATATAAATTTGAAATTCTTAGTGTCACATCCATCCCATTACAAGGGCAAGAAGGCATCTGTTTCAGTTTAGTTGTTCAGTTTTACGAGAGGTAATGATGATTGCTTAATTTCTAAAATGGAAACTGGTAATAAGAACATTATTTTAAGGCCATAAAAATATGTCTTCCATGTAGAGTTAAAGCCACTAAATTAACTTGGTTACAGCAGAAAATACAGCTTTTTTCTAACACTTTTCAAGGCTTTTCTGCAGGCCTCTCAGGCTTGGTGCTGTCCACATTCAGGACCAGATCATTTTGCTGCGGGGAGAACTGGCTGCATCCAGGGCCGCGTAGCAGAATTCCTGGTCTCCACTAGGAGGTGCCAGTAGAGCTCCCCTAAGAGGCAAAAGTCCAGGCCGAGGACGCTGGGCTAGCCAAATTCATTAACCTTCACCTACTTACAGGTGAAACCTAAAGTTAGACTGCTATGTGGTCACACTATTACAGTTGGTGATGATGAGTTTCCAGCTTAAAATTATCTGATCAAAGAAAGACACCTTCGCTATCACATGTAATGAGAAATAAAAATTAAAAAGTTTAATTCTATATATGTATATGCTTCATTTAAATTAAATATATATTATCTATTAAATTTTTTTCCAGAAAAAGACAAGCAACTAGGGAAAAGGAATGTGGACATGAACAAACTGCACTTGTGCCTGGATGCACGTGAAGATCTCTGGTTGACCCAGGCTCCCTCTGACATGATGGAGACCAGGGAGAGTAGAGGAAGGGAAAGGTCATGCAGGGTGACATATGACTCTCAGAGCAGGGAATAAAGGCCATCAACATAGAGATGAGTATTAGAGGCAGCACAGCGTTCCTGCAGAGCAAGTGAGGAGAGGGAGAATCTGACTTTGGCCAGGGAGAATCTGACTTTGGCCGAAGCCAAAGACACTATTGAATATCCTTTCAAAGGAATGCTGGAGCCTCAGGGAATTCGCTGGTTTGGGGCTAGTTCCTTCTTTGGAGCTATTGTACACCTCAAGTTGTAGCTATCTGATAGTAATGCGATGATGCTTCTTGTCTGCAAACACGCACATTATCCTGTAGGGAGGGGCAACCCTTCCCGCAGTGGGAAAAGCTAGATTTGCTATAGACAGATATGCTTCTGTCTGTGAAGACATTTCAGTATTTCCTTACTCCAGATAAATGTGTGATTCTTTTCCTTTTCCTTAAAAATGATTGTGATAGCTGCCTGGTTCTCTCTTTAGTGATTGGGGTAACTAAAACCTTTATGTGTGTCATGCTTTTGTTTTCTTAAACCTGTTCTTTAGCAAAATCTAGTCCCCTTGTCTGTCCAAACCCACTTTTAAATGCCATGCTTGTCTGACCTTCCTCACAGAAGATACTGGGTGAGGAGGGGGTACAGAGGTGCTGTCCCTTACATTGGGTATCACTTCTACAAAAAGGTCTACTGATCTGTCCATCTGTGATCTTTAACCTCCCACCACTGATTTCTCCACTGCTTAGCTGCTGAATATGTCAATGCCCCACTACTTCCCACAAGACAAAGCTGCTCTGTGATAAATTGCTAGCACAGAAATAAATATAAAGAAACCTACAGATTGTAAAGTTATGAAACCTTTGGTAGGTTTTCTTTGAATCCTATTTTCAAACATGGTGTATATCCCAAATGACTGATAAACAACAGACTATCAGTAACCTCGTTCCATCTGACAGTGTTAAACTTCACCTGAGCCTGCGCTGCCTCAAAGCAGGGATGGTTAAAAAGCTCCATACCCTTTGGCCTTCCAAGAAAAACTTGAGCAGGACGGACCACCGAGTCCATATTCCCAGTAAAGACCACCACTTCTCCCTCACTGAGGCCCTTGTTTTCTGAGACCCACGTGTTCTCCATCTTTGAGAAACTACCCATTAAAGAACTTTCTCCCTCTTGCAATAGCCTGGAAAAAAAAAGTCTCTGGTGCATTTTATCTGTCATATGTAAGAACTTGTTTTCATCTTCTACTTCAAAGTGTAATTCCATTACTTATTTTACTTTATTTTTGAGTTATAACATTTCTTCCCAATAAAACTGACATTTTACAAGAGCGTATTTTAGGTTTTAACTGGTATCATATGTTCAAAACTATTATTATTTTCAACAACAAATGGATGTTTATTGCAATGCTATAGCAATAGATACCTCCAATAACATTTGTATAAGTCATAAGCCCTTAAATTTTACTACTAATGAGAGTAAAATTGCTGCTCTTCAACTATTTTTGATCCATAGATAAGGCATTTTCAAATGGTTCAGCTATTTCAGCATGCAAACCTAAAGATGCCAGTAAATAAACAGATAAACAAGCAAGTGGTTTTTTTTTTTTTTTTTTTTTGGTTTTTGTTTTGTTTGTTTTAGTGGGGGAGGATGGGCTACTTTCTATGAAAGCAGGAACTAGGTTCTTTGATAAAAGTGCTTGTCAGAAATCAGATTGAAAAGTTACAGACTTTAGGGGCCTTCCTGGGGGCACAGCAGGTTAAGCACCACACTGTGAAGAGTCCATCCCACTGCAGCATGAGTTCGATCCCCGCTCAGGGAGGGGACGCACATGGTGCAGCAGACCTCTCCTGCCTCACCCACTGCTCCCCTCAGCAGTGTACTTCACTTGATCTGTCTGTTCTGCTCCCCACTCTGTCTCTGGTGAATCCTCTCACCTCCTGCACCTCTGTTCTGTACCCTGGCTCTTATATGCATAAATAAATCTTAAAAAAAAGTTAGATTTTAAATTACAAAAGAGAGACTCCAAATAGCCCTTTCTAGGCAAAGGAAAACATGAAGCAGCAACTAGGGGCAGAAAAGTCATGTAGGAAGCAAAGGAATACAATAGGTGCCGGGCTGCTGCCACTGTAAGGAAGCAGCCATCTTCCTAACTGCTCTGTCTTTTAAAACACTCATTCCAGCCAAAGAAATCTGCACTTACAGAGAGGTCTGTGTGTGGCAATTTGAGAATTGACAATTGCGTGTGTATGTTTTTTAGAGCAATTATAGTCTTAAGGACACACAGTGTTCAGGTACTTGTATCCAGGACAAATCCTAAAAAAAACAACAAAAACTAGATTTAACCCACCACTTTTGTTCTGAATTGGCGGCTATAGGTCGGCAGGTCTTGAGCTGCAGGACCACACAGGGCTGGAGGAAGGGGCACCATTGGACACCAAGCTTTTCAGAGGCACCGACGACGAGGAGAGCCTGAGAAGGAATGCTGAGAGGCTTTGGAGGCAGCTATGCTGAATTCACGAGAGGATTTGTCTCGCCTAGAAAGGAAACAGGTATTAGGAGAGGTCTAATTAGGACAAGTGACTAAGCAGTGCTTCTTGGGGTTCTGTCAGGAAGCGCCTCTTGGCAGAGGAGAGAACTCCCACAGCAGAGAACCTACCAGGATCCCCTTTGAAAACATGACATCTGTCCGTAATCTCTCACTGTTCAAGTCCTACAAATAAACTGAATTTTGTACTCCGTTCCTGAAAGAACATGGATCTCTTCATCCCAGCCATCTTTACATAAAGTTGATGATTTAGGAATACTACTTGCTACAGTTTTCGAGTGGCTACTGTATACCAGACACTTGTAACAGCATTACGATGATATGAGGTAGATAGGGAAACTAAGTCATAGAGAGACGGAGCTAGTGGCGGATTTGTACACAGCTTATTTTCAAATACTATAGTTTTCCTCCAGTCCTTGAAAGTCTCTGGACTTTGGTTGAATTTTTTTTGGTTTGACAATTTTTTTTTTTTAAGATTTATTTATGCATACAAGAACTGGAGTGCAGGCCAGAGGTGTGGGGGGGGGGGTGTGAGAAANTTTTTTTTGTTTGACAATTTTTTTTTTTTAAGATTTATTTATGCATACAAGAACTGGAGTGCAGGCCAGAGGTGTGGGGGGGGGGGTGTGAGAAAATTCACCAGAGACAGAGTGGGGAACAGAACAGGCAAACTGACTGAAATGCACTGCTGAAGGGAACAGCGGGCCGAGGCAGGAGAGGTCTGCTGCGCCATGTGGCTCAGCTCCCTGGCCTGGGATTGAACTCATGCTGCTGTGGTTGCAGGTGCTTTAGTGTGGTGCTTAATCCCTTGCGCCACCAGGGAGGCAAAGTCCCAAAACACTTGTTAAGTGCAAACAGGAACTCACTACTTGCCTCATCTACTCCCAAGATACTAGAAAGCAATACCAACCCTTAGCATCCTTTCCACATGCTGCGTAATGTGAATCATGGCCAATTACTAGACAACTTCCTGGTGCAAATCAAAATTAATTTTTTCCAAATGACATTGGGCCACCAAAGGTTTAAGTGTTAATCAGGTAGCTCACTTGAATGAGTTTTTAAATTACTTTTAGTGGCTACACTAAACTCAGGATAAAAGCCACACTGTCCACTGATCATACTTTGATACAACATTATCAAGAGTTTAAAGGCAGTATGCCTATAAATAACTCAGATCTTGAATTTATTTCATTTAAAATAATTTCAACCTTTTAGCAAAATTAGCTCAAGAGAGATCATGGATTTATATTATAATTAGGCTTTTATTTTTTTAAAGATTTATTTATGCATACAAGAGCTGAAGTGTAGGATAGAGGTATATGGGTGTGTGTGTGTGTGTGTGTGACAGAGAGAGAGAGAGAGAGAGAGAGAGAGAGAGAGAGAGAGAGAGAGAGAGGATTCACCAGAGACAGTGGGGAGCAGAACAGGCAGACTGACCGAAATACACTGCTGAGGGGAGCAGTGGGTGAGGCAGGAGAGGTCTGCCGTGCCATGTGGGTCACCTCCCTGGCCAGGGATAGAACTTGTGCTGCAGTGGCTGCCAATAGATAGGTTCATAGTGCTGAGACTTAACCCCTTGTGCCATCAGGGAGGCCTCTAAAAATAAGCTTTTAGATGAACAGGAAAGTAGGAGAAAATCTTCAGGATCTAAGGCAAAGCAGAATTCTTAGACTTTACCCAAAAGCACAATCCATAAAGGTAAAATGGAACACAACAAAATTTGGAACGTTCACTCTGAGAAAGACTCTATCAAGAGGATGAAAAGACAAACCACAGGGGCTTCCCTGGTGGCAAAGGAGTCAAGCACTAGTGGGAAGGCAGAATGGCACAGACACTCTAGGAGACAGCTGTGAAAGAACCAGACACGCTTACATAGAGTCCAGCACTTGCATTCCTTGGTAGTTGTTGAAATTTACATCCACACAAAAACCTGTACATGGGCATTTCTGAGTTTTATTCATAAGTGCCAAGACTTAGAACCAACAAGATGTTCTTCAGCTGGTGAGTGGATCCACTGAACATATAATATTATTCAACAATAAAACATCGAGACCCCAGATTTAAATGTGCCAAAGCAGCATATGGATTATTTCTGATAGGAGGTGAATGAAGGAAGCTCTCAGTCTCCCCTTACTCCTATTAGCAGGAATAACTTCAACCCTCCTCTCTGTGCCCCCTTTTGACAAGGACATAGATCTTTACGTGAAGGGGTCCCTCCACCCTCCTTGAGGAAATGGCGAGACACCCCCCCCTCAGCACAGACAGGGGTGGGAAGGTGTGTAAACATACTGCTGAGCCTACTAATTCAGCTGTCCAAACCAAAACTCTTTTTGTGGAAGGCAGAGTCTCAAGTTCTCAGAGAACTGATCAACTTGACTCATGTAGCAATGTGTATATCTAAAATGATTCTCAAATCAGTTCCTAAGCTTACCTGATTGCAAAAAAAAAATATTGAAAATGCTGTGTGATTTTCAACTTCCTAATTTTACCAAACAATTCAAATTTCATGTCAAAAATGATTAGTAGCTTTCATAGCAGTTTTCACTGCATTATGTGTCCAAGGATAAAAAAATCATACACATCTTAAAGTGTTTGCAATAAAAAACAAATGAAATACACTTGAAGGAAAAAATTCAGTTAAATTAGCAAGACAGGAGTTACCAGAAATCTCAAAAGTCACTAGGTTAGCTATCAGAATCGTTTTTGCTGGGACTCTGGGCCAAGGATGGAAGTAGAATTCTCCACCCTGTCCCACCCCCTTTCTGTGCCATGTACAAATGGACTGTTCAGCTAAAATAGGTGACTCTACTTACAACTCGGGACACTGGTCACCTGGCTGTCCTAAGACCCGACTGTCTCCCAGTGCACAAAGGGCTCGTCTTCTCTGCCATCAGGGCATAGGCTCCCAGGCCAGTGGTTCTTGACCTTGCTCATACACTGAAATCACTAGGACACTAGGAAAAACCCCCAAGCCCTCAACACCCTGGAGTGATGAACTCACACTTGCTTAAGACAGGTTTGGGCATTTTTCCAAAGCTAAAACTCTTTCTACTCAGGGAATAAGCCCAATTCTGGTTGAGTTCAGAGTTTTATGAATGAAAACATAAATACTCATCTTGAATTACTTCATTTCCATTTGAGTGAATTTGATATTACCTAAGTGAACAGGAAATGAAGTAGGTCTGGGAAAATCTGATCAATTTTAATTTGCTAAAAAACATCATGCAATTTAAACTGCTTTTAAGTCAGTGAAAAACTATAAGAATTATGAAATCTGATAGCACAATTTCAATATAGCAATGTAGAGTTAATAAGTAGCATAGAATGCAAAAGTGTGATAATACAATGTCCCCTGATTGTGATATAATTATATTCCTCAGTCACCTTAAAAATTGTAATTTGAACAAAGGGTTTTAAGTGAGAAGCAAATGGCCAGAGAAATGGAAGCACTAGAAATGAGGAGGCAATTCAGTTACAGCCTCCTCATTAAGAAGCTCGTAGACCTGCATGTCCAGCGGAGCCAGCATTTAGTAAACGCACTTTCTGCACTGCACGGGTGGGTGCTGAGGTCGCTATAAGCCCACCTTGTCTCCAGGCCATTCACTTATTTATTCATTTCCTTCTTTCCCTCTCTTATTCTATTTGAACTTCAAAACTCCTTGATTCTATAATTTGTGTTATAAAACTGAAATTACAAACTACATGCATACCAATATACTAATTTTCATCTTTTTTTTTAAAACTGCTTTTCCACTAAGGAAATTTGAAAATCAATGAATTAGATGAGTCCTAAAGCTTCGTGAAATTCTGTTAAAAATTCCTAGGAAGGAACTAGTAAATACTTTAGGCAGAATGTACAGGTAAAGTCTAGAAATTCATAGAACAAGTACTGTGTTTAAAGACAAAAAGAATGTGCAAAAATGAAGGAGGGAGTTTTATTAAAATTGAGGTGTAATATGTGTTTTCCAAACTTTTTGTGATGTTTTATTTTCATAATAAATGATGGAGAAATAATGGTCAAACTGAAAGATCAAAAGTTAATGTATAATAATGTATAATAATGATCAGTATATATGAACTTTAGTGATTCTTCAGTTAGGTACTTTAAGGAAATTTAGAAATATGATTACTGAGTGGTATAATGGAGCAAAGATAGCTAAATAGAATGGAAATTGTATTTATAAATTTATAAATAATTTATAAATATGTAGTACCTTTCCATGTAGTTTTTTTTTTTCTTTCTTGGAAGAGTCATCTCATTTATACTAAAGCATAAATTTACACTAGAGTGTATCATTCCAGAACTTGTTGAAACCATCTTGGTTAGTGCTTCCCAAGTCTGGCATATATTCTTTTGAATATCCAGTTAGATATTACACTTTCTAGAAAACTTTGGTTAAAAAAAAAAAAAAGAATAGCCAGAGGAATTAAAAACTTTTAAAATATGGGGCCTCCCTGGTGGCGCAGTGGGTTAAGCAATGCACTATGAAGCAAACCGCAGCCACTGCAGCACGAGTTCGATCCCTGCTGCCAGCTAAGGAAATGACCCACATGATGTGACAGACCTCTCCTGCCTTGCCCGCTGCTCCCCTCAGCAGTGTATTTCTGTTGTCTGCCTGTTCTGTTCCCGGCTCTGTCTCTGGTGAATCCTCTCACCACCCACACCTCTGGCCTGAACTTCAGTTCTTGTATGCATAAATAAATAAATCTTAAAAAAAAAAACTTTAATTATGATTTGCAACCAGGCCCTTCCTAAAATTAAAGTTGTATTTTTTCTCATCTAAGCAAATATATAATAAGGCTGCTCTTTTTAGATTTTATATTCCCTGAGAAGCCTCACAGATAAACAAGGGAAAGAAGACTTTAGAGTTCACCAGATGTGAATATTAATTTATGTCTAACTGCCTTGTGCGTCATATATAAGGATTCTTACTTAAACGTATTCTTTTTCTTCCCCTAGCCTGTGTTCTTTTCTTAAAAGGGGTCCTCTTTACAATTTTATCAGCTGTGTTGTTGGTTGAAGGGGAAAATTCTTTAAAGCCCCAAAAAGGCACTTGTTCATGCAGATAACAATGTATCGTCCTTCCATCAAACTATATTTACCTGCTTCTAAATAGACACTCATCCATGACAAGTCAACTTCTCTCAGTTACTCCTCCCTCCTTCGCTCTCAGTCACCCTCACTGGATCTCCTGACTTAAATGTTGGACTGTAGTGTTCAGTCCTCTATATTTTCTCTCTCCTTGGAGCAACTTAATGGACTTTCAGTGTTTTCAACGATGCTCACTCACAGCTGTCCACGGTGAGCTCTCTTCTGGGCTCCACTTGGCGGTCCCCAGGCACCTTCAGTACCAACTCATTTGATGGCCTCTCAGTTCCTACAGGGCACATTTTAGCAGATGGCATCTGACCTCCTCATCATCTAAGCTAGAAACCTGGACATCTTTCTGGAACCATCCTCCTCCTACTTTTGTATTCCCACTGCCACTTACTGGAGGGCATCCAATTGCACACCTGTAACAGATCCCTGGCTAGGTGGGATCCTAAAAACAGGACAAAACAAAAAAACACCTCTATTTTCCTTAAATAAAGTCTAACCCCCTGAACACAGCTTGGAGGATGGTTCAAAGTCTGATTCTTGGGTCTTCTCACTTCTGTGCCCCCTCTCCCAATGAAGCCCAGGCGTTCTCTGAGGACCTAAGAGACTTGCACTTTAAGGAGTCCCACCTGGCTTAGCCTACCCTTTCTGACGAAACCAAACTCAACTTTCTCCCTCCCATTCTCGACCTGCAACCTGGAAGCCTTCAGTCTAGAGAAGCCTTCCTTCCACAAAGCCAAGTCAGGATTCAGCTGCGTCATCCTACTCCACAGTATTTATCTCACTCCATCGTCCATAACTGTATTGTTGTTTAGGTGTCTCACACTTGATTAGGAGCTTCCCTGGAGAGAACTGTGCTCAGTTTGCCCACAGAAGCCAACTGCTAGCTCACATGGAGGGCACTAAAAGAAGTGTTCTTGAATAAATGAATCACAGTGTAAAGAAAAATATGAGGGGGCAAATTCAAAGTGTCTGAGTGGCCCTCACCTGTCACAAAACATCTTAATATAATACACTACATAAAAGTAGCTGGCAAAATATTCCTTTATATAATTAGGAAGGTCTTTCTCTGAGGTCATTGGTGGAAACTGAATGTCTGTTGGACAGGGTGACTTAGTTTAAAATCATGTCAACCCTTGCCTGAACTACAACAGGCTACACTGGCAGCAGCTCCACCCCCATCTACTGTCTTTCACTGAGTAAAAAGCGTTCTTCACAAAACATAAATAAAATAATGTAACTTCCATACCGGGCCTACAAGGACCTGCGACCCCCCAATCTCATTATCAATCATTCTCCCGCTTACTCTGCAGGGCCACACTGGTCTTTCTTTCTTGAAGTTCCTGTAACAGCAAAGGGTTTCCTGCATTAGAAGGCTTCGCCTTTTGAGTCTCTCCGCCTGCCAAAAATCCACCCCCTCTCCATGAAGACTTTTGCAGCCTCCTCTTCATTCAGATGGCCGCCCAAATGTCACTTCCTCAGACACGTTTCCTGACGACCCATCCAAAACAGCATCGCGTCCTCGTCAAACTCCAGTCCATTATTTTATTCGACTCTCTTGAAGTCATTTATCAAAATCATTTGGTGCTTGTCTCCCCTGTTAAAGCGAATGCTCCACGGCAGAAATGATTGTTCAAGGTCGTCTCCAAACGAGAGCGGCCGACAGGCTGACACACACTCAGTAAATGAATAAAGGCACTTAATAAGCACGCCCATCTCGCGTGTCTTCCACGCTTTCCCCCTTCATCACAAGAATCCGCTAGGGTCGCTATCTTTGCAGCAAAGTTCCTGGCCGTGACTGCCATCCCAAAGAGGTACATCCAGCCTGGAGCAAACCCGGCCGAGACCGAAAGAGGGGCGGAGGACCCGGCGCGGACACCAGCGAGGCGCCTGGCTCCTGGCTCCCGGGTGACTGCCGCCCTCCTCCCCCCACCAAATTCAGCCCCGGGTCCAGCTCCTTAATCTGCCGCACACGGCCTCCCTCGCTTTCGAGCTCAGCCGCCGCTCCCAGTTACCTTCCAAGGATGTGGGGTTCAAGCCTTTCTGCCTTCGCACCGCCACCCGAGCGCGCACAGGCCCACCTCAGCCACCGTAGTTCACGGAAAGTACCAGCCGGCCCCGCCTCCCGCGTGCGCAGAGGGCCTGTTCGGCGTACAGTGTCTCTTAGCAACCGCTTCGAGTCCCACCGCCGGGGGCGGGGCATCGGAAGCCACAGGGGGAAGCCGAGGGGAAGTGAGTGAGACCAATCGGAGACGAGTCCTGGCCTCTGTCGCCACGCCTCCTCCAACTGTCGCGAATGCACAAGCAGCTTTACGGCAGGCGAGGGGTGGGGGCTGCTTGGGGTAAGGAGGAGAGAAGGAAGCAACCAACCAACCAAGTCGCCCCCACCCCCCCACCCCCACCCACCCCGGACTCGGTTTACGGCTCGGGGCTCAGGCTCCAGTGCGGCCGCTGATTGGCTACTGAAGGCTTGGTCCCTTCCCAGTGACCCCAAAGTGCTGAAGGGAGGGGGCGGGGGTGGCCCAGTGCAAAGTGCATCCCGAAAGCCCCCTGCCTGGAGCCCCCGCGGCTGGCACTTCGGACCCTGTATGACCCGGGACCTCGCTGCCCCGAGACCTCCCGGATCCCCCGGTAGCTGGGAGCCGCCGGCCCGGAGCGCGGCAGCCCCTAGCTCCGAGCCCTCGGACCCGGACTGCCCCCCCACCAGAGCCGGGACTTCCTCCCTGCACTCCTGCCCTGAGGCTGCCCGGCGGCCGGGACCGCCGCCCCCTGCCTGCTCCACTGTCTGGATGTTCGCCGGGCTGGGACCGTGAGGCACCGGAGAGGATCAGAAACACCCGTGTCCGGCCCTGCCTGGGGTGTTTCTTCAATGGAGAAGTTGGTGAGTGTGGAGGAGGCTGAAAGAAGGAAGAGAAGCAGCAGCTGAGGAGACAGGTAAAGTCAGTTACCTCTCCCGAGGGGAAGGGGACTGGCTGGAGGGCAGAAGGGAATCACTGCTTCTTCCTGCCTGCCCTTACCACTCTCTTCCTGTGCTCCCGCTCCCTCTGAGCCCCCTCCTCCCCGCCTCCCGGGCACTGCACCACTCGGGTTTCTGTTTTCCAGATTTGAGCTGGCTGGAGGATACCCGAGAGCCGGAAGAGATCTGCCCACCCACCAGAGAAGGCAAGAGCCTCTGACCAGCATCCTCTATAAAGGTAATAAGGCAGCCTTCCCCTCCCCCATTGTTTATTTCTGGCCCCTACCTCATTAAGCGACGCTTTCTTTTCTGGGTGGTTACCTGGGAATGCACCCTTTCCTAGCTCCCAGTTTCCCAGCAAAAACCCAAACACTGCCGGTGCCTTAACATTTTGTTAACTTCTCTACCCCAGAAATGTTCTTTACACCTTTTCCGCTGTACACTGTGCTTCCTTGTTTTGCATTATCTTTTGGTACCCCGCACCATATACCCTGCTCTGAGACTTTGAGACCTTTTTGTAGCTCCCCCGCCCCCCTTGCTCTCATAGGAATACCTCAATTCCTTGTTAATTGCTTGTTAATTCTGAATGACTCTGCTTTTTAATTAAACCACAATTTTCTGTTTCCCCCTTATTCCTTCCTGTCAGCTTTCCTCTACTTCATCAGAAAATCTTTTGCGTTACCTAGTTGATAAGGGTTTGTCAGAAGAAGGGTCAGTAATGGACTGACATTTATCAGTTTGAGAAAATAATGTGATTTTTTTCCTAGTAAAATGTGCATCTGTGTACCTTAATAATAGTATGAATGGGATGAAAGCACCATTCCCCCCTGAAGTACTTATGTATAATTAACTCTTTGGGCTTTTGTGTGTTTCTGTGTGACAGATGTGGATGGGCTCTGACACTGTTATAAAAAGATAAATAATATTTGTTGCTCTTCAGATTTTCTAGGAAAACTTATGAAACTTCTCATAATGTCTTCTTAATCATGTCATACTCAAAGAATTTGAAAACAAAGGAATGGCTTGGTGTGTAGGGCTTTATTTTTTGCATTCTTTATAAATACGATTTCTCATTTCAAAATCCTTACAGAGAATTGACTAGGTTGAAATTTAAGTGTCTTATTTATGTCATCACAATTCTGCTACTGTATTTTGTTGCTGTCTCCGAAAATACACTTAAGGTAAGTTTAGACATTCATGTAATTCCTAAAGGGGGATGTGATCAGAGAAATTATGCAAGTTAATTTAGAAACTAGCCAAATAAATGACTTTTCTAACATCCAATAACAGGAGTAGAAAGTGGCATATTAATCTTAGTTATTTTAATATCTCAAATTGTTTAGGGAATTTTAGGTGCAAATAAGATATCAATAGCAGAAGTTACTAGAGAATCTCTTACTCCATTCCAGTGGACTTCTTGCTTTTCTCAAAAAGAAATTTCTGTCTTTACTAATTCTTCTAAAGTCAGGACATAGCTAAAGTTACTTTTAAGGGACTCTGAGACTTTGCATATTCTTGAGAATGGAATTGGATGCTAAAGAGAGTATTCTGTTCTATGGGATTTAGAATCAGTATCTATCTACCAATGACTGTTCCATAGATGTATTGCATATATATATATATATATATGGGATCCATGGTGATTGCCCATTTCATTTTAGTAAAAACAGGCAGAAGTTTCTAAAGTTAAAGATTAATTTTCATTATTTAAATATATAGTCCATTCGGGAGATACCTTTTGATTACTGTAGGGCTCTTTTCAAAGTGCTGACAGGTTTGAAATTTGTTTTTAAGATCAAAATGAAGTGTATTTTTTACTTAGCTTTCTCAGTTAAGTATTTTTTCTGCTTTAGGGTTAACTGTGGCATGTGTTTATTTCGGAGGGGTAGTCTCACCTGGAGGGTAAGGGAGCAGGTTTGTGGTGAGCCAAGCATGTCAGTAGGAGACACTGCTTTCTCTGGCTTGCAGCCATTGCTTCAGTACCATTTCATTGGTCTGCTCTGCTTTCAGTGCTTTTTTTTTAAAGATTGAGAATATATGTAAATTGTCAGCATCTGTTCCTGATGTTAGTATGATTGAGACTGTTTGCTCTAGGTTATGCCAAACATTTAAAATATTAAATTTGGGTATTTTTTTTTAATCTAATATCGCCAGTTAGGTAGCTTATCCTGTTTCAACCTGATAAATCAGTTTGTGTTGATTCTATTGCCCATCACATGTTTTTTGCAAATAAATAAATAAATAGATAAAATGCCAGCTTTTTGATAACCAAGTAAGATTTATGTTTACTGATTGTAATTGAAGATTTTTAATACTATTATCTATGGTACATACTTATTTTCTTTGTATCTAAAGGGATGGAGTTCATAATTATTTAGTATCTTGACACAGGTAATATCTTTTTATTTTCTTCACTTTTATTTTGAGGTCAGTATTATCCCTAAAAAGTGTAAAGACAGATACCATTTATATAAGCTAAGCATATCTAATACCCGGCTTTCTGCCTTTCATTTCATTCTCCACTGTTGGCATTCCCAAAGTAGAATATTGTGTCTTCTCTTCCAGACTTCTTAAGCACTGGCATGAGATTGCCAAGATAAATCTGGCAGATATGGGTTAGTAAGATACATTATTGATGAGACCTCATAGTTGATAGTCCTTTTGATTTACACTTTGAGTTGAGTCTGAATAAGTGAATGATAAAAATTGCTTTGTTGCCTAATGGACATTTCATGAAAGGCTGGGTTTTTCTGCTGGTACTTAGAAGAGCTTCTGATAAGTTGTGCTTGATATCAAACGTATGTACATGGACTCCCATAATTTGGGTGAAATACGAATATCCTCACTTGTTTTAGAGCATGGACACTGCCTACTGTAGAGTGATATCAAGATAACACTTCTACTTTATTTTGGGTGGCAGGCTGTTGATCACACAAGTAGAACTCTTCCCCTCTGCCTCAGCCTCTGTGCACACTTTGAATCTGGTAGTGTCTGTGTATCCATCTTCCTTCTTAGGACCTGTGAGCCATTGATTTTTTTTTTTTCCTGAGAACAGCATTACTTTTCCTTACCAGCCTGTATCTCTGGTTACTCTGCAAAGAAATGTGCTTATTTCTTTTTTTGAGTAGCAAGCTGTTATCTTGGTTTTTTTTTTTTTTTGTGAAATTTGAAAGCACAGTCCTCATTTGTATCAGTTAATAAAAAAATGTGTGGACTTCTAGTGAAAATAATATGCAAAAAGCCATTAATGACTAAATTTCTTTTATGCCAAGGGAAATTGGGACATATGTGCAAATTTGGTGAAAGCTATATAATTGTAGACAGGTCTTCAATATATTTTTGTTTTCATGGTTATTTTGTTCTGTGTACTAATCTATGAATATAGACTTCCTTTGCATTTTAACTTAATATGTAGTTCACTTAGCATCTAAATGGAAATTAGATGGTTACTTATTTTAATTGCTAAATGAATTATTTCTAGCATGGTCAGCAGTATAAAAGTTGAAGGCCTAGACTGTTTTCTTTTGACCCCATGTCAAGTAGAAATGATGGATTCATAAAATCTTAACATAATGTTAATATTGAGCAGTAAGATCTCATATAAAAATTTGCACATTTGGTAAATAATTCTGTAGTCTTATTTGTAAGGTTTTTCTCTCTGTGAAACCTGGGATAGAATTTCTGAAGATTGCACTCTCAAAGGGACAGTTGTTGACTTCCATACATCATCATTAATTTAAAGCCACTTAACATTGGCCATATATTAACTCAGAAAATTGTCCCTACCATATTCCTTATTTTATCAGTGATTTCTAAGGGCTACCAGGTTTTCAAACTTGCTCTTGGAGGGAAGTGAACATTTTTCTGTTCTCACCTCTGCACTTCCTCCTGTTTTTAATAAACATCCTTACCACTGACTATTGCATTTGTAAGTTCAGTCATCTTTTTTCTCTTTATTGATCCATACATACCCAAATAGCTATGCAACTCTTACAAAATAACACTGGGATGAAACTGTCAGATGCTTTGGACTGTTAGCATATCTTGACATTAAGTTCCTATCCTTTAGCTATTGGCATATTTTGGTAATAAGTTTTTGTCCTTCAAAATGAAGGGATGCAGCTGCCAGGCAATCACGTGTGCAATGTATGTATATGTGCGCCTGTGTGTATTTTCCTGTACAGATTGATGATACAGGAGTGCTTTTCCAGCTTACACCTATGGGTATTATTTAAAGCATGTGACATTCTCAGAGAAAGGAAAAGTGAGCTTAACATTTCTAGGGTTATTTGACACATTTTAAGTATTCCGAACTGTTAAAATTCCACTTGTAGGTAATAACAGTGGCCAAGGCCTAGCAGAGTGCAAAGTGTATACTAGGTGCTAAAACTTTTCATCTGTCCCTTGAAGTTGCCCAGGTGGGATTATCACAAGTTGTTACTGTTTGTGCATCTTTCTCCTGGAGAGAAGTACTGCGTCCCTTCATCCTCAAATCAAAGCTTTTTTTCTTGTTATCATTAACAAATTAGTCCATCTCATATTCCTCAGTCCTACCTCTCTGTCTTCCCACTGGCCCTGCCAACACCTTGGAAGTGGTAATGGATAGATGGAAGGAAGCAGCAAGGATGCTTAATGGTTTGAGACTGTGGAAACGTACTCTTGCGAGGTGGGGATACCAAAGACACACTTAGAAATAATGCATCCAGTGATGTTCATTCGTGAAATGTAGATGTAGCTCTTATAGTAAATAATCATGTTCATCTGTGGAAATGCTGGAGCCTCATCATTGTTTAAATAAGCACTGTTTAAATAAGCTTTATTTTACAGTAGTTTTAGATTTACAGAAAAATGCTGAAGATAGAATGAAATTCCCACAGTCCAGTTTTCCCTGTTAATATCTTTCATTCATAGATATGTTAGTCACAACTAATGGACCACTATTGATAGATTATTGTGAAGCAAAATCTATTTTATATTCAGATTTCCTTAACTTTTACCTAATGTTCTATTTCTGTTCCAGGATTCCATCCAGAATACTATTCATTATTACTTTAGTCACCTTGTCTCCTTAGGTTCCTCTTGACTGTGACAGTTTGTCAGGCTTTCCTTGTTTTGAAGTTTGTTGACCTTGACATTTTGGAGAGTACTGTCAGGTATTTTGTAGGATGTCCCGATTGGGATTTGACCAATATTTTTTCTTGTGATTAGACTGGGATTATGGGTTTTGGGGAGATAGGTCACAGGGCTAATGCAATTCTCAGAATATACTGTCAGCACCTTTGATACTAACCATGATCAGTTGTTTCACTGACTCACTGAAATTTCCTCCCTGTTAAGTATCTCTTCCCATCTTTGGAAGAAAATCACCTTGCAGGCCCACACTTAAGAAATGGGGGATTAAGTGCTTCCTCCCTGAGGGGGGGGCATCTACACAAATTATTTATAGTACTGTTCAAATTTGCTGCTTCTTCCCCCTTTATTTAATCAGTTCTTTATATAAATATGGGCTTTTTGATACTTTGTTCTTTGGTTTATTATCCAGTTGTCCTTTAATTATTTTGTTGTTCAAATGTTTCCATCTTGCCTATTGAGAGCTCTTTCAGTTGGTTCCTGTGTCCCTTTGAGACTCACCCATTTCCATTTTTCTTCCAGCATTTCCTTCCTCTGTGCACTGAGATGCTTCAGGCTCACCTTGTACATTTCCAGCCCCAATCTGAGAATCAGCCATTCTCATCAGCATAGGTCTGCATTTTTTTATAGCTTGTCTTGTAGGAATTAAATCATGTCTAGCTCATTTATTAGGAAGTAGTGGGTAGATTTTTAAGTCAAATACAACTTCAAGTGCATGTTGGCAAAGTGGTTGGCCTTCCTTGGCAAAATACGACAAGGGAAAAGCAAGATGTGAAACTAGGGAAGGGGGCATGTGGACTGTACTCATTTGGAGGGGTTAAAAGTTTCTGGCGTGCAGAGAACAGTGCCGGTGGCTGATGCTCTTCCCCACAGCACCACAGGTTTCCAGGCACCCTGAGCTGGGTTTGCATGATGGAGAGCTAGTTCCTAGATGGGGACAGTGCTCCCAGTCAGTCACTCCTGGAATGAGTCTGTCCTTCTTGTATGAAAGTCACTTTGTATCAGATCTTCATTTTAGTGGAATTGGCACATCAGATTGAGTTGACATGGAGAAAGACCTCTTTTTCATTTAGTCATAGAGAGAATTTTCTTTTCCAAGTTCATATGGGGAAGCCAGCAGTACTGTTGTTGTTCATCTTTTGCCCATTTGGTGTGCATTAAATGATGAATGTGATGATTTTGAACATAGGACTTTTGAACCAGTTGCCCTATTTTCTGTATGGTCCCTGACCACCTACTGGATTGAATGCAAACAAAGTCTCATTTCAGGCTGTTTAGAAAGTGCAAACAACTAATAATGTCAGTCGAAGAATAATGGAAAGGAATCAATCTGAAAACATATTTGAAAGGAGGAAAAAGAAGAATCTGTACTTGCGTTCAAAATCTAACTATGTGATTTATTGTTTTCTTTATTCTTACTCAAAAAAACTGCCTCTTTAGAAAAAAAGTTGCTAAAGATAAGTCTTATTCTAGATCACCTTGGAGATTAATGTGGTAACAATATGACTTCCTTTAAGAATTGGCCTGAGGTTTCTGGTTGGGTGCCAAAATTTAAACTCATCAAAAGGTAGACTATGTAGGCTGCTTTGATTCTTTATTATTTTTAAGAATTTTCCTATGATATTTGTCTTTAGGTTAAGAAAGCTCTTTTGTGCTGCAACCTGAACACCTGTCAAGCCCCCTCCCCACGATGCTGTATGTGCACAATGGTTATTAGGCAATCCACATATCAGGAGAAGGGACATTCTTCCAGAAGGTGAGTGACACAGGGTCATTGTCCATCCGTGCTGTTTTGGGGAAAACCAACCAGGCTCTTTTCTTAAGACCAGCTAATGTGGACTGAACCTAGCCCAGAAAATCCAGGTTTGTTGTTTTCATATTGTTTAACTTTTTTTTGCATTATAAACTTCATTGAAGGTAATCATCTGTTAAAAAAAATCTATTACAGATGATCGTTTTGAGTATAGTGGTTTCCATTAATTCCTTCTAATATTTTTTAAATGTCTTCTCTTAAAATAAGCAAAAGTCGATTCCTAAGAGAGTCTTAGTTTAATTTTTTTTTTAAGATGAGACTTAATTTTAGTGTCAGTTGAAAAAAGGGAATTAAGTGAAATCATGTTTTTTAAGAAAACAGATTGTCGGGAAATAGGTCCCAATTTTCTCTGTGGAAATGGTTCTTGATAGTAGTAGCCTAATATTTTTAAATTGCATTATGGAGTAGTGCTATACTCTGTGAGTTTCTAATAACCATTTCTGTATCTAAAACAGCATTGGATATTTGATTATACTCATAAGGTGTGGTGATTTGACCCTGAGCTATTAGGCTTACCTTTGTACAATCTAATGAGAAGTTTTATAAGATAACTTTTATTGGTAACAAGATTATCCCAAGATGTCTAACCTACATATGAGACCAGACTGTCTTTAAAGGACTTTATCACATAATTTTTTTTTTATTTTTAGAAATGTGTGTACTAATTAAGAGGCAAGTCTTAGCTATCCTTTAAAATTAACCCAGATGAAATGACTTCACAGAAGCTTGGTAGTTTAAGTGTCTGTATGTATTTAAAAACTTTAAAATCCTCTAAAACATTTTAGTATACACACAAACGGTGTGGAACTTTTCACCAATTTAATTTGGACTTCTATTTATATGAAGGGAGATCTCATTTTATATTGGGTATGCATCTCTTTTGAAACCTTTTGAGAGTGTGGGAATTCCATATGCTTTTCCTTTGAAATTATTTTTACAAGTGGTTAATCAACAGGTTGCTCAGGTTCTTTTAATTTTTCAGTAGTTGTATCTTGTAACTTTAAATATTTGTGGAGTAAAACTCCTGGTAAACAGAAGTTAGAAAATGTGTGAAAGAGATAAGGGAGTGGTAAATCTTGTCACTTTATAAAGTGGGGTGGAGAGAGGAACAGGATACACAAAAGGAAAGTAAATATAAATCAGGCATCTCATTCTAATTACTTAGCTCCACTCACTTCCCTCCCCCCACACACACCCCCCTTCCCCACCACCCTTTAAGAGCTAAAAATAAAAATAAAAAAGGTTGAAATACGTTGGGCACCTGCCTGAAGTTTTGTTTGTTGTTGTTGTTTTTTTTCTTAAGAGAGTCTCATCATTAAGAATCTTTAGTCTGGGTTGTCTGCATTATTGTCCATTTAATGTTTCAGATTTGCTCACTGATCTGTGATAGAATCCTTGAGTGGTTTATAACTTAAATTTCCTTCATTATATCAGATTAAGACAAGTGCTCACCTGTTTCTCTGTTAAAATCCCATCTTCTAGCTGCCCATTATCACCTTCCATTTTACCTAAAATAATGCTGTTCTGTTCATAGGATGTTTGCTTTGAGTTTTCAAAATGCTGCAGAAGAAATTTCCTGCATCAGCCATTTAGTGGTTTATGCTTGGCTTCCTTTTCGAAATCCTTTATAATCTAAAGTTTTGGTCATTGTTGCTTGTTTGATGATACATGTTGTAGTAGAATGAACTGTCATCACTGAAGTTTGCATGATTTAGTGTCAGAAAAGTCTGTCACGTTAAATGAACAGTGCTGTCAGGAGCCAAGTATTCTAAGTTCCATGTGTTCTGCCACCCTTGAAGGCTGATCCCTGTGACCTAATGAACCCTTTGTAAAAAGTGGACTCAGCTAGGATGTTACACCACCACTGTCGAAGGAACCCTGAACTCCAGGAAGAATTGCAGATTCAGGCTGCAGTGGCTGCCGGGGATGTTCACACCGTACGAAAGATGTTAGAACAAGGCTATTCTCCAAATGGCCGGGATGCTAATGGCTGGACCCTGCTTCACTTTTCTGCAGCAAGAGGAAAGGAAAGATGTGTTCGAGTATTTCTAGAACATGGAGGTGAGTGAATTAGAAACAAAACTTTTTTCCCCCAAGGAAAAACTTAAAATGAAATTATATTTAATTTTAATACATGTAGGCCTGTGATTATAAGTTTTAATTCAGCTTCTTATTTTCTCTCCTTTGTGCAGATTGTTAGTTTTATTGAGTTTTGTTTAGAGCTAGGTTACTTCAAAGGTCAATTTGGTGAATGTGCTTCCCCTGACCCCCGACTGTAGTTTATGTACAGGCAAGTTTTAGTGGGTTATTTCAGCCAAAAGCAGCTGTTCCTCAGGTTGTTCAATTGCTTTTGTTTTCAGAAGCAGAAATGGCTGTGGCACCAATAATAGCACAGGTTTCCCCTGTTGATATTGCCTTGTTCAGGCAAACCTAGCATGGTTCCATTTAAATACCATGGCCTTAATGCCATCCTGTCATTTAAATTTACATCTCTACAAATTTTTTTGGATGCTTGCTTTTGTTATTGTTTGAGGGCATTTGTCTTTTCCAGAATTGCACACTATTTCTAAGTATCCGATGACAATATTGGTCATCTGAGGTCTAATTGTATGTAAAGTATATGCAGGTGGAAATTACATTTGACATTATATAGTTTTGCTTTGAAACACTTGTCATTCCCATACTTAAAGATTATTAATCGGCATAACCTAGTTTAATTTTTTCTTCAGTTGAATTTCTGTCTACTTAATTTTCCTAAGATGCACTACAGGTTTTCCCGCTATGCAAAGCAGAGTGTTCCTGTGAAATCTTTCATAAGACTAACTGGCATAAAGCAAAGAGGCACTTACCAGTTATTTTTATAGAAAAAATTTTGAGCTTTCCCCTGACCCAACAAATATATACCAAATCAGCTCCAAGAACAGATAAGACCTAAAGTTACACTAACACATAGTAAA
Source organism: Galemys pyrenaicus (assembly GCA_019455555.1). Lineage (NCBI taxonomy): Eukaryota > Metazoa > Chordata > Mammalia > Eulipotyphla > Talpidae > Galemys > Galemys pyrenaicus. The sequence continues at coordinate 1,554,717 of JAGFMF010011680.1, read as the reverse complement.
AGCAGGACCGTTAAGATAAATGAACAGGCTTTAGAAAGTAGTTTTTGGGGAGGGAGCTTAGTGCAGGCCACTCTTACTGTTTGGGGTCGAGGCTGCATCTAGAATGGCTTCTGCAAGGTAAAGGCTGAATGCTAAATGCTTTTGTCTTGAAAGCAGTTAAAATCCTTTTTCAGATTTCTTTCAGTTATATTAGTATCCAGATCAGATACAAATGTGGGTCTTAACATAAAAGCAGAGTGACCTAATAAGAACTTTAGAAAAGTGGGTATACCTGTATTTTACTGTTCATACCTGTATTACCTAAGTGATGATGTGAAGCAGCTTGGTGGAACTCCAGCTGCGCACTTGCCACTCTAAGCCCTAAATTGCTCATTGACAGTACTTAGTTTCATTTTAAGGTGACTTGGTTCTAAACAAAATTAGTTACTTACTTGAACTACAGAAAATGTTAGAAGTTCCACAGCTCTTGTGCACGCCACAGCATTGTGCAGATTTTTGTGAAGAGAGAAATAGATGGGGCTCCCCCTGAGCCTGGGTGTCGACACACGTTCCAGGGGCCTGGGGTAGCTATGCTGAAGTTGCTGGCCGTTGGTAGGACGCAGCTGGTTGGGTCTGTGCCTTCTTTGTGCCTGTGCTCTATCCTTTCCCACCACTTTTGCTCCTTTTCTTTTACCCTTAACACTTGAAAACCTCAGTTCTGAGGTTAAGGGAGGGAAATGTAAAACTAAAAGGGGGGTGTAGGATCAGAACCCTTAAAGATGTGGTAGCATGTAGTAAAATTAAGACCAGATCAGAGTTAACATTTTCTATTCTCCCTAAGCCTGCTAGTCTCTGTTTCTGTGAGCCCCACTTAAAAAAAAAAAGAATAATAATAAAAAGTTCAGTTAGGAAATATATAAATTCGTCTCCTTTAGCATTTTCAGATAAGCTACAAATAAAGCCAAAGTCCTCTTTGGCCCACTCCTTATCTACCCACCTCTGCCCAGAAGTCTCCATGGGTGTGAATGTGGTTTGGGTCTTATCTTTCTAGATTGTTGCTTAATACTATTATATTTGCTCACAAAATGTGTTGTTTGTGGTTTTAGAACATAAGTGGTATCATAGAGTATTTTTCTGCAGCTATTGATTTTTGCTCAACTGCATAACTTAAAGTTCTTTTTAATACCAGGGGTTGGCAAGCTTCCTCTGAAAAGCCAGGTAGTGCATATTTCAGACTTTCTGAGCTTAATATCTCTGCTATAAGAATTCAACAGCTGTTGTGGCCATAAAGCAGCCATAGACAGTGTGTAAATGAAGGAATGTGGCTGTGTCAGTAAAACTTTATAAAGCGGTGGTGAAGAGTATTTGATCTGCCATACCTTCTCGCTCACCCCTGCGTCCTGGCCTCCCACATTGTGTGTGTGTATGTGTCTAACATCTTGGTCACTGACAGACCACATTATACTGTGATGAGCCCAGTGGGCTATACCAAGCAGCCTGGGTGTGAGGTGTGCTCTGCCTTCTAAGTTTGTGTAGTTACGTACTATGACGGTCACACAGTAACACAGTTGCCTAGTGATGCATTTGTCAGAACTTGTTCCCATTGCTAAGTGACACATGGCTGTATATGTAGGTGCCCTGTCTGTGTAAGTGTGACTGTATATTTTACGTATACGCACACAGAGACGTGTGTGTGTGTATAATGTGTGTGTATTTTAAGAGATTTTATTGAGTTCACATGCCATTTAATACACCCATTTAAAGTGAACATTTCAATGGCTTTTTGTATTTTCACCCATTTGGGCATCTATCACCACAACCAATTTTATGAAACTTCCATAACCCCAGAAAGAAACCTTGTACCTATTCCATATTAGTACATTTAGATGTACTCTGTTCTCTTCTGTTGCTAAATATAGTATTTTATTAGTATGAATATACAATCATCTGTTTAACTATACCTTGTTATTTGAGGGGAATGGCTGAAATCTTCTCGGCAGATTTTATTTGTTGAGAAGGTAAATGTGTGTGTGTGTGTGTGTGAGAGAGAGAGAGAGCGCACATGTGTTTAAAACCAAAATGAAAGGTGTTATGGACTGTTCAGTGAGAGGAAAGCATCTGGTTTTCACCCCAGCCCATCATCTCCTCAGCTTCATCATTTTCTTTGTATCTCATTGAGTATGTAGAGCTACATATTTTCTATCCTCCACCTTCAGGCCTGCTCCACCTTCTTTTTTTCAAAAAGTCTGTTCTGCGTCTTGATTTTTTTCTTGTAACAGTTTAGCTTAGTGATAGGTCCTTGTCCCTGTATGACTATTTCAGATTCCATTGTTTAGATGTAATTTATTTGAACTCATCCCTTATTGTTGGACCTTTTTTTGGTTTGTTTTTCTACTATTAGAAAAAGTATTACAGAGAGGGTCCTCTCCTGATCTTTCTTCCTATGTGAGGTTTATCTCTTGGATAATTCCCAGAAGTGAAATTGCCAAGAAAAAGGGACGTTCAGTTGGTAGAGATGGGTATTGATTGTCCGTTTGTCCTCTGATGGAGTTGTGGTAGTGCTACTACCAGGTGGGAAGCTGCCCGTTCTCCCACCTTGGCCAGGAGTGTGTCACCAGTGGTTTGTCTGCTCTGTGTGATTTGTTTGCTACTCTCTGCCCCACCCCCTCACCATCACTCACACTCATGAGTAATAGAGTATTGAAGACTGGGCCACCTGACCTTTCTTAGTGGCTTGTAAGGATTCTGCTTGTTAGTCCTATGATTCCACACTCTTCTCCCTGTTAGTGGCCTTTTCACATTCTTAATATGGCGTATGTTGTTCTTGGACCGATATCTACACCTTAATATAGATGAATTTTATTTTTCTTTTGTATTGTTGTTTGTGTTCTTTGTGTCTTACAGCTCATATCACGGGCTCGTATATTGCATATACTTTCCCTTGAGAATGTTGTGGCATTCGGGCCTTTAATCTATCCAGAATTAGTTTTGGTGTATAATGGGAAATGTTCATTTACAGTTTCGTATTTTTTCTCCATAGCAGTGGCCCTTCTTTCCTCATCCCTCTGTCCTGCCTACTCAGGTATCTTTTCATATCTGTATGATTCCGCTCAGTTGTGATCTGTTGGCGTATGCCTGGGTCATTGTAACACTCGCTGTGATTATTGCTGTTCCATAATAAACTTTACTATTTGGTGGGGCCCATATCCTCTCCTGTTCCTTAAGGGTGTCTTGTTCTTTACCGTCTATGTTAAATTGTAAAACAACAAAATCAGCGCTGTCAGAGAAGTTCCTCATTTGTTCATGCCTAGTACCTTTTACTTGCTCTGTTAGATTGAGGGTGTATTTTTCTTGTAGCACATTATATGTCAATCTGGAAATGTTAATAAGGAGGGGAGCTTCTCCTCCCCTCATCCCCTTGGCCACATGTGATGCTTTCCCAGGTTCTATATTTCATCTAGGCCTGGCCTCTGATCTCTAGACCAGTGGTCCAGCTACCACCACACTTGTGGCGGAGAGGTCTGTGCAGCGTGAGCTGTTGCCCCAACCATGTTATTTCGCAATAAGTGGTCACAGCCTGTTACTGCTATGCCAGAAACCTAGAAATCATCCCGACACCTTCCTCTTCATCTCTGAAACTGCTAATTGCTACATCTTGTTGACTCTTCCTCCTAAATTATTGTCAGATCATTTTACTCCTTATTGGAGACACTGTCTCACACCCTCAGCAAGGAAGCTTCATCCTCACCAGGACCGTTGTGATGGTCTCCTTCATCCCTGTATCCAACCTTATAGCCTGCCTCCAAATAATACTATCTATTAAAAATGAAAATTGAAATAAATCAAGCCTGGGTTTCCAAGGAGAGATTGGTACCAGGACCCCCAAGGGCACCTAAATGTGCACATGCAAGTCCCTTATGTAAAGTGGTAAATAGTACTTATATAAGACCTATGCACAATTCCCCTGTCTCTAGCCAACTTACAGTCCCTAATGCAGTGTGTGTACTATGGAAACAGTTATTACATGTATCATTTAGAGAATACTGACAGAAGCAAAAGTGTACATGTCCAGCGTAGATGCAGCCGTCATAGAGCTGAGGTACTAAGAGTTTTCCATCTGCAGTTGGTCGAATTCACGGATGTGGAACCTGTGGATATGCAGTGCTGAGTAGATTTCCTTTTAAAACCCCATCAGTAGTTTTTCATTTCTCTTAAGATAATATTCAGAGTCTTCATGTAACCTATGTGGCCCTGCAGTGTCTGCCTCCTCTGTATACCTTCCTACCTTCGTCTTCAAGCTGCAGCCCCTCTGAGTTGGCTCAGATGTGCAGAGGGCTGAGGCGTTTGCCCTGGGCCTACCGGGGCCACTCTTCTGCTCACTCCACTGGGCTCACTTAGTCTGCTCCCTTTTACCCCTCACAGTTTCTCAGAAATTTCTCAGTTTCCCAGAATCATATTGGCTCAGATTCCTGTTCTCTCTTTTTATTGTACCACCTATCACAAGTATAATGAGTTCATTTTGTAGTATTTATCCTGTTTAATATATATATTTCTAGTCTGAAGTTCCATGAAGGTAAAACCCAGGTCTGGTTTATTTCCAATGAGCGAGAGGAAACAAACTCGTTACCTAAGATGCATGTTCCCCAGCTGCCTTATAGAGATAAGACCGACCCTTTCTTCTATTAAAAGGTATTGACTGGAAATGAGCCATCCTTAAGGGATTAGAAGGGTATCTGAATTAAGTTAATCCATGATGGACATTAGGTGAAATGAAGTCCAAGTTTAAAATACAGAGAAGTGAACAAAATAACTCACTAGAAACAAACTTCTCCCTCCCTCCCCCTTTCTACCTCCGTCCCTTTCTTTCCCTTCCTCTCTGCATGAGAGGGGGAGAATTCTTGTAGACAAGGTGGCCAACTGGTCCTCTGTAAATCACTCATATTTATTCAGCAAATATTTATTGAGCACCTAACATGTGCCAGTTCTGTCCAGGCACTAAGAGCCAGAGGGAGCAACAGTATACAGTCCTTTGGCCCTTCAGTTTGCTGGGTGGGTAGATCTGACAGAGACATTTATTGAGCATTTCATTTCATATAAACCCAGTTCCTCACAACATTGCTCTGAGAGTAATTTTTCCTACTGAGAAAACCGAGCCACACAATGGTAAGTAATTCTCCCAAGGCCATTCACCTCATAAATAGTGGAGCTAGGATTCAAACTCTTCACATTGATTCTGATTGAACTGCGAGGAAACAAGGCAGTTCCAACAGAGTTGGCTAAGTGCCGTGCACAGTAAGGTCCCTGCTGTTGCTGAGGTGAGGTTGGGGGGGGGGGGCAGTAGAGAAAAAGGAGGTTTGAGTTGCTGTTTGGCGTGGTGAGGCAGGANGAGGGTGGGGGGGGGGGGCAGTAGAGAAAAAGGAGGTTTGAGTTGCTGTTTGGCGTGGTGAGGCAGGAAAGGTGTGCTGGAAGGAAGAAGGTATAGGATTGTTGACAGGATGCTGCATGTGAAAGGCTGAAGACAGGAAAGGAGCTTGTTTGGATTAGAACCCCAAAAAGTGCCACGTGATTATAGCATCTCCAGTAAGTTCTTCTAGGAACTGAGGGGAGCCATAGGACAGAGAGGAATGGGAGAGAAGGGTTTGCTTCATAGAAAGTTCACTGCTTATATACAGTTTGTGACCTCGGGTGTTCCTAATTGGGGGAAACAGATGTTGGGTGATGATAAGCACTGTGAAGAAAATGAAGCAGAGAAGATATGAAGAGGTCTGAGATTCCGTCTTAAAGAAGATATTCAGGGAAGTCCTCTAATATGATCCTTGAGCTGAGGCCTGAAGGAAATTAAGACATAACCATGTGACTGACTGAAAGAGAAGTGTTAAAAGGTAACAGCAAAACTCTCAGATGGAAACATTCTTAACATTTCAAAGATGGTGACAGGAGCAGATGATGGACTGAGGTACAGGAGGAGCTAGAGATAGTTAGCTAGCAAGTCCTGTAGATCCTTACGGGCTCAGAACTGACTTTGCACTTTGTCCTTTGTCCTGAGAACAGGAAGTCATTGAAAGTGTCTCAGCTGAAGAACAGTATGTGCTTACCTAGGGGTTCACCTGGTTGCTTTGAAGATGACAGATTGTAGAGAGGTGAAGGAGAGACCTGCAGGCCTGTGGGCAAGCTTTGGGGTAGTCCAGGTGAGAGGGGCTAGGGGTGCTGTCTAGCTAATGGCAGCGAAAGTGTCATGCATGGGGCAGACTCTATACATTTTGAAACTGGAGCCAAAGGGATTTGTTGATAAGTTGAATAGAAAGTAAGAGTGAAAGAAATAGCTGGGGTTTGGGACCCAAGGGTCAGGAAGAAAAGAGTTGCACTTACTGAACAGGGTAAATTTAGCCAATTCCATTAAAAAACTGGACATAGATATAAAATATAAGCCATTCACCAGACTAGAAATATTCATCTCAAGTATATTAAAAGATCAGCATTACCACTGTTTACTCTGTACACTTGCTCAGTAATTCTACCAATGGGTGATGACACAGTATTACCAGAACTCAGAGCTAAGAGCCAGCTGGTGACCTTGGTGTGGTAGGGGACCTGGCAAAATCTCTATAATCTTTTTAACCAATTTAGTTGGCTACTGGGGAATGGGGGAGATTTCTGTTACAGGGGTGGTAGGACATAGAAAAGGCCCATCATTCCTGTTGTTTTCATTTTTCCATTTAGAATTTCCCAAAATATCCTAAGACCACATAGGCTTTTTCAAGAAATTAACATGACGAGATCCTATCTGTGTGTTTAGTTATCTTCAGACTCAGCGTCCATGCAAACTGACCTGAAGGGCAGTCAGGTGAAGCTTTAGAAGTTGGCTATAAAGGAAATCTGTAGAGAAGCTCCCAAAAAAGCATCTCCTCTTTTTCAGTACAGTAGATAAAATCCTCTTCTGATATACATAAAAATAAGTAAGAGAAATAGGGAGTAGTCAAACCCATAGCAGAGTGGTGAGAAATAATTTTTAGCTTTTCAAAAATAATGGTTTTGCAAATGATAATCCCAAGTGTGTTGAAACAGGAATGTTGATGGTAGGAATTGCTAGAAGCACATGGAAAGCTATGCATTAGGATGTGCTAGAACTAGACTCTCCGTGCTGGTAGGTCTTTGGTTCAGTGAATCCATTTCCATTAATGTATCCCAAGGGAACAGTGTTACATGCAGGTATTTTTTCTGTATGAATGTTTTACACCTCATTATAAGTAATTTTAAAATGGAAATATTCTTGTGCTCAAATCTTGAGAAAAGGTTAATTAGGCTGTGCTTACACTTACGTATACTTTTTAAAAATTTGTAGAAAACAGAAAACTTATTGAAGGTAAGTTTTCATTAATATTAAAGTGTTTTTTTCTGAGGGAAATTCTGTTTGGAAACATTATACCATCAACTTTCCAATTCTTTATTCTGTGGTTAATTATTAGCATATTTTAGGTGTTTGTCTAGATGTGTTTTTTGCCCATCATTTGCTTTTCTTTCTCTTATTTATGACACAATGCATATGTGTTGGTTAAACCTACAGGCAATTCCTGTGCCTGTGTAATTCAGCTAATTGCATCTGGTATGTTCTAGAACTTTTTGAAAAGAGTAATCACATTTATAGTAAACTAGGCTATAGTGCTTATACACATATATTTTGTAAAAGTAACTTTACTGCTTTTAGGGTTTAGTATGTCCAAAAGCATTTGAGTTAGTAAACATAAATGGAATTCATATTATAGTACCTCTATACTAATTCTGGTAATGTTTTTGACAGTTAGTGTGTATATTCCACTCCTCAGAGCAGCCAGTAAAAAAAAAATAATAATAATGGAAAGACATATTAGCTAGAAATTTAATAAAAACAAAATGCTGAAAGTATTCTAGTTTTACAAATGTAGAAATGGAATAATGGAGACAAATAGAAAACAATAAAACAATAGAGGAGACATAGAAAACAAAGTGGTAAGTCTAAACTCAACTGTATTGATAATTGTATTAAACATTAATGGACTAAACACATTAATCAAAAGCTTTAGACATTGTCAGAAATAGGCAAGAGTCAGTTATATGCTGCTCTAAGAGATATACTTTAAACAGAGCAGGCTCACATTTAACAGCATACCTGGTAAATGAGACAGTCACATGGGCTTCGATAAGTTTCTGCATATTTTTGTGGTTCGGGAAGGCTTATAAAAGACAAAAGAAGATCTTAGTTATTTACTTATTCCTGGCTGAACAGTAGCTAGAAAATGAGAGCTTGTGTGTCAACCAACAAATGGAGCCCCTTGGCAAAGAGTGGAAAATTTAATAGCATAAGATGCTTAAGCACAATCTCTCACCAGTCATTGGCCAAACATAAGTAGTTTTGGTCAAATACAAGTTATTCTTGGGAGTGGTAACTAGAAAGGAAGACTTTAGTAATAATAACAATAAAGCCAGATTTTAATATAATAATAAAAACTTAAAGACATTGATGATAATAACAGCAGTAGCAGAGCAGTGTCCAGACAAAATGGCCTGGAGAGCAGACAGTTGAAGCTCTAGAAATTAAGTCTATAGAGCATATCCCCTGCATATTGAAAGGAAAGACTATGTAGACTTAATCTTTGCAATATGCTAAAGCAAACACAAAAACAACCCACCTTGAAGGGGTGAGGATCAGAATCTGGGTTTGCAACATACAGTCTAAAATTACTGGATATGCAAAGAAACAGGAACCATAGTTCCTATCTAGGAAATCATTGAATAGAAAATGTCTCTGAGAGGGCCCAGATGCTGTACTTAGTTAATAAAACTTCAGAGTAGCTATTGTAAATGTGTTCAAAGACCTAAAGAAACCATGGTCAAAGAATTAAGGAAAATGTTTATGACTCATCTGCCAACAAAGAGATTGAATTTATAGTATAAATATAGGAGTAAATGGAGATATGTATTTGTCCCCAAATAGTACATGTAGATTTGAAAGTACAATAACGTGAGAACTCATTACAATGGTTAACAACAGATTTGAACTGGGAGAAGGAATTGGTGCGCTTAAAGATTGGTCAGTAGACATGATCCAGTCTGAGGAACATGGAGAAAAAAAACACACTTAAAGACCCCAAACAGAGCCCCATAAATCTGTAGGACACTGTCAGGAAAACGGACATAAACATAAAGCATAAAGGGAATGCCAGAGAAGAGGGAAAAAACAAAGGAGCAGCAGACATATTGGACAAACAATGGCTTAACAACTTCCTAGATTTGGTGAAAATACTGTAAGTCTGAGAAGCTCAGCAAACTCCAAGTAGTATCTACAGACTAATCTACACACATAATAGTCAAACTGTTAAAAATCACAACTCAAAATCTTGAAAGTACCTAGAGAAGTGACTTATTATGTACAAGGGATCCTCCTGGTGAACAGCTGATATCTCATAAGAACCAACAGTAGCCAGAAGGCAGTGGAACGACACATTTGAATTGCCAGAAACAACTGTGAAGCAAGAATTTTATATCCTGCAAACTGTCCTTCAAAAATGAAGATGAAGGAATTTTCAGATAAATGAAGAGAATTTATTGTTTCCAGCCTAAGAGAAGTCCTCCACACTGAAAGAAAAGACCACATTTGATTCAGATTCACACACAAAGGTGTCACTAGTGATAAGTTTGCACAGTTACAAAAAGGGAAATTCACTTTCTGTTGCTGTGTAAAGAATTACACAGCTTAATATAGCATGCTTATTACTTCACAGTTGTAAGGTGTTGATCAAACTGCTCTCATCAGTGGACTTGACTAGAGAAGAATTCATTTCCAAGCTCACTCAGGTTCTTGGTAGATAAGTTTCCTTGCACTTGTGGGCTGAGAGCTTTAACTTTTTATTGGCTGGTTTGTAGAGATAACCTGCAGGTTTTTATCCTGTGGGCTTTCCCACCATAGCTATCTGCCTCCTTGCTATCCAGGCATCAGACAACCTCTATAATGAGCCCTTTAGCAGGATGGAGTCTCATACTGTGTAGTATAATCACAGTAGTGGCATTCCATCACCTTTGCCAGAGTCTGTTGGTTAGAGGAAGTTGTAGTTCCTGCTTAGACTTAGGGATTACGATTACATCTAGGGGCAAGGTTAATGTTTATTTCCCACTTTTCATCTCTTAAAAGACAAGGTAAATCATTAATTTTAATATTGTTATTGGGCATATATGTATCTTTGTTTATATATCTCACAATAATAGCACAAATGAAGGGAGAGGAAAAGGCCTATGTAACTGCTAGATACTGCTAGAATTAAACCAAAAAGTAAGCATAGGAATGAAATAATAAAGAGATGAAATTAATGGAATTGAAAATGGGCAAATCATAAGAGAAACTTCATGAAACTAAAAAAAAAAAGAAAAGCTGATTCTTTGAAAAGAGCAAAAAAATCAATAAATCTGTTACTAATCTGATAGAAAAAAAAAAACAAGAGAAAGGATACATAACCACTATCAAGTATGGAAAAGCCATTTTCTCTACACATCCTAGAAACATTGAAAGGATAATAAGGGATATAATGAAGACCTCTATGTCATTCAGAAGAAATGGACAGATTCCTTGAAAGATAGACATTGCTAAAACTGATCCAAGAAGAAACAACTACTCAGTAGCCTTATATCTAAGAAATTTTTATTCATAATTAAAACTTTCAACTAGGTAAACTTTGGGCACAACTGACTTCTTCGTTGAATTATTTAAATATTAATCCTTTGAGAAAGTAGAGGAGGGAACATTTCACATTTGCTGTGTGAGGCTTGTTGCCCTGATATAAAACCAAATAAAGACATTATAAGGAATGAAAACTATAGACCACTATCTTGCATTACAATAGATAACAAAATTCCTTAATAGAATGCTGGCAAATCCAGTGCATCGATATGTAAAAAAGATTATTACTACACTATGGCCAATAAGTTGTTTTACCCCAGAAATCCAAGTTTTGCTGAGCATCTGAAAATTAATATGGTGTATATAAAAATTTAACTATTTTAATTGAATGAAAGTGAATACTAAATAGTCATTTCAGTAATGCAGAAAATGCACACGATGATATAAAATAACCTATTCATGATAAAGACTCAACCAGAAGCCACAGTAACTTATAAAACCTAAGGAAGAACACCCATAAAAAAAATTTCAACCTCCGTCATGGTAAATGGTAGGCTACTAAAGACTTTCCCTCTAAGATCAGGGACAAGGCAAGGATAAATGCTTTTACCATTTTAATTCAACATTCTGTAGTAGGTTCTAGCTCTTGGAATATGGGGAAACAAGCAAGAATGTGGTTTAGAAAGTGCAAAGTGTCCTACTTAATTATTTGCCCAACACAATGTCATGCAGATTTTCCTGTTTTCTTCTATAAGTTTTATACTCCATCGCTTTTTGATTTCTGAGTGAAGTCAGAAATTTTCCACATAGGAAAGAAATGAAACTACCTTTATTTGCAGAGAATATAATTGTATTTGTAGGAAATTATAACATAGCTACAAGTATGTACCAGAACTGAAAAGTGAACATACAGGTCAATATGTAAAAATCAGTTTTATTTTTTGTACCAGCAATTAACATTTGGAAAATGAAGTTTAAAAAGAGTTCATTGTAGCAATAAAGCTTAAAATATTTAGTAATAAATTTAATGAAAGATATGTAATATTTGTAAGCTAAAAGCTATGAAACATTGCTGAGGGAGATTAATAAGACCTAAATAAATACATATTACACATTCATGGTTTGGAAAAGTAAATAGGTGAGTTTGGGGAAAGTTCCATTTTTAGAGTTAGTGAAGGTGCTACCAAAATTCGAGTAGGTTCCTTTGAAGAAACTGATAATGTTTTCTCTAAAATTTATTGACCAAAGAGTTTTAAAGAAGGTTCGAGGATGTACACCACCTGTTATCAAAATTTTCTCAAAGCTACAATAATCAAGACAATCTGGTATGGGTATATGGGTATATGGATTGACTTTCACGTCATTGTGACTTTCATGTTCGCTTATGTGGTCTATTAAATTGGCTCTTAAGAAAGGCAACTGAATAAAATCATTGGGGAAAAGAGACCTTTACAGCAAATGGTGCTAGAACAACTAAACGTCCATGTAGGAAATGATGCTCTGACTTCACCTAGAAATCAATGAGCATTGAAGTTAAAAGTACAAAACTCCTAGAAGAAAACAGAAAAATCTGCCTGACATTGTGTTGGGCAAAGTATTCTTAAGTAGGATACAAAAGGCACAAATTGTTAGAAAAATGACAGCTGACTTTATCAGAATTAGACTTCTATTTTTCAAAGGGTATAGTATAAAAAAAATGAAAAGGCATGGTAGACCAGGAGAAAGCATTTACGAAACTTATCTGACAAAGTGCTTGTATTCAGATATATACAGTTGTTATAAACTGAATAATAAGAAAAGCAACACAAAATTTAGTTGATGATTTTAACAGAAGCATCACAAAAGAAGGTATATGAATAAGACCAATATCACTAGTCATCAGGGATATGTAAATTAAAATCCCATTATGTTACTACTTTGCACTTTTTGTAATATATAACATTAAAATTGCTAATGATTTCAATTTTAGTGCAGACATAGAATGAAAAGAGCTCATATATTGCTGGTGGGAATGCAGTATTGTATAGCTACTTAGAAATATAGTTTGGCACCTTCTTAGGAAGTTGAATGTACAGTTCCCTTCATTCCCTTCTAGGTATTTACCCAAGTGAAATGAAAACACTCATCCACATACAGATTGGTACTTATATTCACAGCCTTATTCCTAATAGCCTTAAACTGGAAATGACCTGAATACTCATCTGCAACTAAATAAAAATTGTTTATCCATATTATGGAATATTATTCAATATGAAAGAATGAACTTTTGCTATGGCAACAACATGGGTAAATTTCAAAAAAATCATGCTAAGTGAAATAAGCCAAATAAAAGCCTCCATACTACATGATTCTATTTATATGAAATTCTAAAAGGCAAACTTTATTGGTTGCCGGGGTCCCAGAGTTGGGACCAGTGAGTTCCCTCTAAAGAGGTAGGAAGGAAATTTTTAAGATGATGGAAATATTTTAATTGTGGAGTTGGTTAGTTGACTATATACAGTTCATCAAAGTCCATCAACCTGTACACTTAAAATGGGTGAATTTTTTGTACTAAAATAGAGATTTTGGAAAATGGGATTTTTTTTTTTTTTGCTTCATAAATACTTTCAGATATTTTGAACAGATTTAAATGGGTTTCTTGAGTGTTTGATACAATCAATTTTAAAATGTGTCCCACCTGAAATAATGAAGAGACTTGCTAAGGGAATAAAGAAATGTGTTTGACTGGGCTGTCAGATAAGGTATTCAGGAAAAGTTTGTCTGATAAAGGGACATTTGAGCAGATACAAATAAAGCAAGTTCTGTTAAGTTGAAAAAATGAGTTTCTTCACGTGTGCCGCTCATATTTCTTACTGAGTTTCTGTCTAGATGCTTTGTAGTTTCTGTTGCTGTTACAAATGAAATAGTTTTTCTTGTCTTGTTGCATAGGCTAATAAAGTCTTAAATTAAGTTTTGTTTGCATCTTCATTTGACTTATATCTCCTATTTATTAATTCCTCAGGACAGAAATCATACAAATGTTATGTGTTATAACCTATAGTTCTTGCTTCTGTGCTGTTTTTTCAGCGTGTGCTCAGTTAGTACATTCTGATGGTTTTTACAAGATCATTGCTGTATTCGTTAAATCTTTGTTTTTCCTAGCTCCCTTTAGCACCAAAATGTAAGTAGAACCTTGGAAAGACCTAAAGTGGAAAACCAAACATGCAAACGCAGTTGCATGTAATATAATCTTAATTTTTTTGTCAAATAGATTGATTGTCATACAGGATGCATATGTGAATAGTGGCTGGCACCTTTAAAATACACTTGGTGGCTGAAAGGTGGAGAAAATGAAAAGAATGTTATTTTTAAAATTCAGTACCAAATTGAGAGACAGTGTGAAGGCATTTGGTTGGCCAGGTATAGATTAGAAGTGGCTGTTTTGGCAAGATTTTATTTAAATAAAAGGGGACCTTTAGTTTCATGCCTGTTTTCCAGTAACACTAGACATATGCCCCCCAGACTGGACTGACTTGAGGGCTGGCATCTGCTGTCAAATGGAGACATTGCCAGTAGATGGCAGCAAAATGCTTTGTTAAAAGGTTCTTACCAACCTTTTTTAAGGTCACATAGTAAATAGGTTCTGTACGTTTTCCTTTTAGTTAAGACCAAAGCAGGTAGGATATTCTTAATTGCTTGAAATGGATAAAAATAATATTACCTTTATGTATTCTCAGTTTATATGAAAAATTCTCTGGAAGTTGAGCTGACATTACCTTAAGAACAGTAACTTTATAGGTCCTGCTGGAACCCCTGCTTAATTGAAATTTTCACTCCTCCCACAATGTTATTAATATTTTTCATAATTTTCTAAAATTTCAGCTGTGATAATATGTTTCAAAACAAAATAATACTTTATTAAATAATACACGAATACTTAATTACATGAGGGTCTGGAAAACACTCTGAAATTATCTCTTTCATAAATAAGTCAATATTTAAGGGTAACTTTTGTAAAAAGAAAGCATTTTAGTCTTGGGGAGTTAGGACTCACCATTTTATCTTCATATGAAATTACTGACTTTGAGGGAGTAACCCACATAATAGAAGGGAACAACTCCTGTCCGTAGACTGGCCACTGCTCAGGATGCCAGCGGGAAGAGAACCACACAGGCCTGACCTTGGCTTCCAGAAATATCTGGGGCAGGTGACAAAGGTCTGTCACATTCGGGATCACATAGCAGATAATCACATAGTTTCTCTCATTTCAAAAATCATTCAGCTTAGGAATGTGGAATTGTTTTTAAGAATAAAATTTATCTTGTGCTGAGGTTTCGTTTTTCACACTATGTGCTGCTTAATTCTTATAAACTCCAAAGTCCTTAAAAGACTAGGGATTCAGAATGGACTTTTATCTTATGAAAACATGATTTATCAACATCACTTAATGTATAACATGCTTTGGAAGTTTTGCAGACCACAGACATCTTTTTTTTTTTTTTTGGTACCTAATACACCCTAAAACAACACAGTCTGCCAGACCACAATGCATCTGTAATTTAGAGCAGCAGATGTTGCTACACATGCTTCTCTTTAAGACCAAGAAGCAACACAAGGGAAAATAAAGCAAAGAGTTCAAAACAGAGAAATATGAAAAAATACAGAGATGGGGGGATTGAAGAGCCAAAAGCAGTTGGTTAAGTTAGCAAAGAGAGGGATATATTGACATGAACTGTTCTTCTGTACTCTTTTAAATGCCTTGCAAGTCATTCTCATTCTGCTAACCCAGGTTTGATAACTTTCTACTCAAATTTATTTTCCATGAAAGCTATTCTTCAGGTAAACTGAGCAAAGAAGTACTTGATGTTTATTATAACACAAAATCATCTCACACTGTGTATGACAGCCAGAATATTGCCGTGCCATGGTAGAGTTTATTATTTTGTCTTAGGGTCTGATAATGTTTTCGTTTTGGCTTTAACTCTAGCTGATCCCACAGTGAAGGATTTAATCGGAGGCTTCACAGCTCTTCATTACGCAGCCATGCACGGTCGGGCCCGGATTGCACGCCTGATGTTAGAATCTGAGTACAGGAGCGACATTATCAATGCAAAGAGCAACGATGGTTGGACTCCCCTCCACGTGGCCGCTCACTACGGTCGGGACTCCTTTGTCCGACTCCTGCTGGAGTTCAAGGCTGAGGTCGACCCACTCAGCGATAAAGGTACAACACCGCTCCAGCTCGCCATTATCCGCGAGAGGTCAAGCTGCGTGAAGATCCTCCTGGACCACAATGCCAACATTGACATTCAGAATGGTTTCCTGTTGCGATACGCTGTGATCAAAAGCAATCACTCCTATTGCCGGATGTTCCTTCAGAGAGGAGCGGACACAAACTTGGGTCGCTTAGAAGATGGACAGACTCCTTTGCATTTGTCTGCCCTTAGGGATGATGTGCTCTGTGCACGGATGTTATATAATTATGGAGCGGACACGAACACAAGGAACTATGAAGGACAGACTCCACTGGCAGTTTCAATAAGTATTTCTGGAAGTAGTCGACCGTGTTTGGATTTCTTACAAGAAGTCACAAGTATGTAATATAATTATTATTATTGCATTTTTTAAAACAAATGTGCATCTTCTAAGGAGCTTAAGGTGTTTTGACAACTTAAAATGACTAAACATTAATGATTCTTTTAGCCCTGCTGGGTAAGTAATAGCTCATTCATTTGAAATAAAAAAAGAAAGCGCTACCGTAAGATTTCATAAAATTTCAGTTGTGTTATATAAAAGCATGAGGGCTAGACAGGATGAGAGGAAAAAATGGAGGACAGAGAGTAGGGTTTACATTTTTTTTCAATATTAAAAAACGTGTTTAATACATTGTAAGTAAAGCACACACAGCTTCAGTAATGATTACCATCTGAAAAAAGCCATAGAATTTTTAAAATTAATAAAGATCTGTCAGAACAAGGCAATTCCTACCGGTCACAAACGTCATCTTTCCAGGCTTTCGTGGACTTCAGCCCAGGATCTAGGAGACCGTTGCATTTTAGATGCTTTAGCTATAGGAGCGTCCTAGCATCTGTGATTTATTGCTAAGCTGTTGTTTTGTGTTTTATTGTGACTTGAACTTGACTGTGACATGCACCCACATAGAGTGGGGGAGCAGTTACACACCTTTGGTATCCTAGTAAGCAAGTTAGGGGTACTAGAAATTACTATAAGAGAAGCTTGAGTGCCAGTGTCCTCCACCATCTGGCTTCCCCTGGATCTGTGAGTTTTTGTGTGGGGCTTGGTTTTAAAGAGCCCGGAAGTGCCTGAGCCACCTGGTTTGCACCATCGGACAGGGCGTCCAGTCTGAGTGCATGTGGCTGCCCCTCCTTGGCGGGCTTCCCTGTCACCAGTTGAGCACATGATATCTTCAAGGACTTAACATCCAGTCTGAAGCGGAGGTCTATGAATAGAACGTTTGCCTTTGTCCTTTGTCACTTCTTTGCGGATTCCTCTCCCCGTCATCTGCTTTTAACTTTCGGTCATTATTATGGAAGAAGAAGTGCGTACCAGGTACTGGTGGGGCAAGGAGTCTACTTGACTATTCTGTCAATAATCCACTCTACCCCTTGGAATTAAAGTCGGCAGTAAAAGTTTTATGAAGAAATAAAATGTAATTTGAACTTTGTGTATTCATAAGGAGGAAAAGAGGAAATTATTACCATTAAATATATTCAGTCTAAAGCGTAAAAAGAAATTACACTTGGCGTCTAACTTGTGCTGTCCAATAGAACGTTCTGTGATGATGGAAATGGTCTCGCTCTGTGACGTCCAGTATGGTAGCCACTGGTCCCAGGTGGCTGGTGAGCACTTATGTGGCTAATACCACCAAGGAGCGGAATTTTTAAATTTTATTTAATTGTATTAACTTAAATTTAAATGGCCACAAGTACCCGGTGGCTCCCACGCACTGTTTAGCAGAAATCTGCCTGCCTTAGGAGAGGTATGGATTGTCTGGGTGGGTAGGTGGTCCCTTGCAGAGTTTTTGAGGCACATAGGCATACCCAAAGACCGAAAAGTAGGGTGGGGGGGAGAGTGTGTTTGTGTGTGTGTGTGTGTGGTGTGTGTGTGTGCTCATTAGCTTACCCTGGGTCTTCAGAACCAGGCCACATTTCAGGAAAAGATAGCAGTGAAATTTCCAATGCTGATTCTCCCAACATGTTTTCTAGCAGTCCAAGTTTATAGACTATTCAGTAGGTTGTGAATGGTGTGAGGACCTTGAACTGGCGGTTAGGATGATGTTATGGAATGTACTTGGTAAAGTGTATGTTATTAATAAATTCTGGATATCTGCTTTTGTTGTTGTTTTAACTTCTACATTGGAGACTTGGTTTAGTTGGCGTAGCTGCCTTCAGTGAGGCCTGTCACAGACACAGCCTCAGCCTTTTTTTGTTGCATATTTTGTTCGATGGTTGATGGAATAGACTAGAGCTGACCACTCAAACTTGGCACCTGGCTTTACCATAGCTAGCTGTGACCTTGGGCAGGTGACTGAACTGTTCTGTACCTCAGCGTCCTCATCTTAAAATCAGGATAACTGTAGCTCTCCTACAGACTTGCTTTGAGAAGTGAGTTAACGTTTACAATGCAGCTGTGCCTGCCAACATTTTAAGTGCTATCTAAGTATTTTTTTATGTATAATAAAATAATTACGTGGGGTGGATGAATAGCACGGACCGGCTTGCGGCCAGCAGAGTGAACCTGAGGTGGTTCTTTCGCCAGTCCCCTAGTTTCAGCTCTGCTGACTGTTAGTCATCTGCATAGGGAGGCCCGCAGCCAGAAGGATGGGGTCCTGGCCCTGGAGCTGCTGAATCTAGCACAGAGGGCCGCGAGGGTGCAGGAGTGCTGGTTATGAGGCTGTTCATGTGGACCTTAAGTTAGGGGCAGATGGGAACACGAGCAGGGACTGGCTACACTGTGGTAAGTGTAGGTTGGCTGGCTGTATCCGGAAAGGCCGCAGGGCGTTTCATATGTGAAGGGTGGGCTTCTCTCGGTCTTCTGAAGATGACAGCCGCCCGTTTTCTTCAGTGCCTCTCACCCTTCATTGCTTCCTGCCCCTTCAGGGGTGCTTCCTGCCGTGAATTGCTTCTTCTCACCTGTGCTTTATTTATTAGTGATTCTTTTCCCAGTGACTGGCTGTATGCTGGAAGGCCCAGCCAGCCGTACTCTGGAGGTCTCTTCTGAGCTCTCTTGAAACCCTGAATGAAAGAAGGAGAGTAGTTTGGGGAGCATCGAGTCAAACCGGCAGGCAAGCTCGTTGTGACCTGACACTGGGCATCAGAGCCACGAGCCCCAAGCTTTTGGTGGCTCCCGCCTGAGCAGTGTGTTGGCAGCTGCAAGGATAGCAGAAGCGCCACTCGGTGGTCTTTCCTCTGGGCTGATTTACTGTTGCTGCACCGTTCTGAGTGGAAACAGGTTATTTAACTTGGAAGAGCTCGAGTAAATCATAATTCTGGAATTGCAAAGCCACTGTGGACTCTTAGAGACTTTACCCTAAAATCTGTGGTACGCGCTGCATAGGAACAGCACACAACATGGCATAGTTATAAAGCAACATCTGCATACGAATGGCTTTCCAGAATGGCTGGATCCCTGTGTGGTCTCCAGAAAGCCAGTCACATGAAGGAGCAGCTTCTTTCCCCCCAGCAGGAATAAGCACAGCTAAGAAGGGGTGAAGGTTGGACGTGCGCAGTGAGGGTCACCTTGCAAGAGGAGAGATTTCCTGCTTCGCTGGTCGTGTTTATAAGAAACCATTTTTTTGTTCATTTAGTTCTTTTACTTGAAAGAAAACATAGAGAGTGGAACAAATAAAGAGACACAGCGAAGGGCTGACAGCACTGATAGAGCAGTGAGGACAGACAGCAGATGCTGTGGCGGGAGGAGGCCATGGATGCGCGTCATGGAGGGCCCCAGCTCTCGGGTCAGGAGGCTCCCGGGCCCTCGCTCCCATGCCAGGTCCCGGGTGAGGCAAGAAAGGAGCCTAGGGCCCAGAATTTAAGGAGCATTCATTCTCAGGGTCATGCAAAGTACGCACAGTTAATTATTATTATAGAATAATTCGTATGAAGTGTTGACACAAGCACCCTTCTGGAGCCAAGAGGATCCCAGAAGCTCTGACATACAGGAATGGACTAAAATTCTCTAAGCTGAAGGTAAAGAGCAAAAGACTGTAGGAATGACAGCTCAGCTCAAGAAAGAAAAGTAACATTTATGCACAAGAAAATGGCCAAATAGATGCAATACTGAAACGTCAGGAAGCCTATTTCAAGAACTAAAGATTACTGAGGATACAATTAAATAACAGAACTCACCTGGAGGAATCAGATTGTAATCTAGAGCTTTTTCCTCCTTCCCCCTAATCATCTTCCTGTCCCACGAAGTAAACTCCCTAGTCCAATGTGTAGACAAAGGTGTTACTCAGAATATGAACTCTTTTAAGAAAGAAAGAGAATTCCATGAGAAAGTTGAACCTTGGGCAATGACTAGCAGGAACTTTTTAATCTCATGGAGGGGATAGGGAGAAAGGTGGGATGTTAATCATCTGCATGCCTGGAATTTTGTTCTAAGAGAAGTGGTGAACAGTTGACATTTGGGGGGCGAGCTCATTTCTGAATACTCAAGCATGGTTATGTACGTGGTAAGGGAGGACTTTCTTCAGTCACCACCTCTGCAGCAAGGGGAGGACTGAACACGCTGTTACCTGCAGTTCCTTGTGCAGAGGGGAGGGAAACTGAAGGGAACTTTTAAAGAACACCATCAAGTCTCGGAGTAGAGGCAGTGGACAATGATCTGACTCCCTGATGGAGTATGTCCCTGCAATATCTACAGGAAAAGGTGTTTGTGCTGCTTGCCTGGAAATGCTGTAATTGTAGGCCTCTATCCTTTATGTAGAGGAGGAGAATGTTCAAAAGGCAGAGTGGAATCAAGCATTTATACAGGCAGCAAGGTGCAGGGCTGCTGGAGGGCTTACTTTGTCATCTGTCTCTACTCACTGAGTGTGGAAATTACCTCTGTGGAGCTGCTGTTTCACTAAGACATGGGCAAGATTTTACTATTCCTATCGAATATTTTCATTGGTTTTAACATAGCAATCAAAGTTATTTAAATTGCTCATCTGATAATTCTAACATCTGTGTCATAGCCGTCTAGTCTGATGCTTTTTCTTTTCTGATTGTGTTTTTTCTTGCCTTTTAGCATGTCTTGTGATTTTTATGGAAGCCAGACATGATGTATTGGGTAATAGGAACTGAGGTAAATAGACCTTTAATGTCAGGTTCTTATGTTAATCTGGCTGGGCTGTGTTTCACGTTTGCTGTAGCTGTAACTGTAGGTGCCAGAGGTTCGGCACTTCTCCAGGTTCCTTGGTTTTTACCACCTGTCTCAACTCTGGGCTTCCCTAAGTCTCCTCCTCGGAGAGACAGCTGCATCTTGTAGCTTCCTCAGTAATCCACACTCCTTGGTGAGGTAGAAAGCTGTGGCAACTGGAATCAGAAATGTTGGTCCCCCAAGTGGGCTATGACTCTGGTAACCTTTTTACTTGGAGAACAGGCCCTTGTTATGGAGAAATGTCTGGTTGTAAGTCATAACAGTTGTTTTTACCCTCCCCCTGCCGGGGCCACTGGCCTTTCATGTGAGAATCTAGTGGGGTCCCTAGACATAAACTCAGAATGCGAGGCAGCTCTGAGGCCGAGGTGCTCACTTGAGCTAGTCCACACTCGTCTTCTGGAAGTCTGTCAGAATTATTAAGTGTTCCACCAGATTCTGGCTCCACGGCTTCTGCTCAAGCCACTCAGATTTCAGCGTGACTCTGGATTTCCTCACCTCTGGATTTTGTGGTGGAGATTTGCCCCAAGTCTTCTGTGTACTGTGGAGTTTAGGACAAGTCATTGGTCTTGAGTTTCTTCAGCTTTTTCTTGTAAAGACTATAGAGTTGTGGCTCCCAAGCTCTTTACGCATTAGAACGAAAGCCCAGTGTCTGTTCTTCAATTTTATCACTTTTACTTAAGATGTGAAGAAAGTCCTAGCCGTCGTCCCTTGTGTGGAATAGAGTTCTGCCCACTGGGATTACGGGGCACGCAGCCCCGGGTGTTGTCCTAGGACCCCTCCGCTCTGCCAGGGTCAGAGGTTCTCTTAAATCAGCCGAGTCACAATGAGGTGGTGGAGAGAGCTCTTGACCCAGTGTCTGACTGACCTAATAAACTTGGCCAAGCGACTTGGTCCACCCCCCCATCTCAGTTTCCTCCTCTGAAAAATGGGGGATTGGGTCATAGTCCCTGGGGTATCTCCCTTTTTAGAATTCTTGTCAGTAACCACTCTTTAAAGAAGATGATTTCCTGCTGTTCGTGATTTTATTTTATTTTTTTTGGATTTGTGTAGAACAGTGGTTTTCAAAATGTGGACTCTTGGGGGTCCTCCAGACTGATTTAGGGGCCAGTGAATTCAAAACTAATTTCACAGTGCTGCTTAGCTGTTACTTGCCTCTTCTACTGCGTGAGCATCCACACTGAAGGCGGGAGAGCTGTGGCGTGTGTGACTGCATGCCCAGCTGTCACCAGGCCAGCGGCCCTAGATGGTACCAGCAGCCTTGTGCTCTTCCCCTCCAGCTAGCCCAGCTTTGCTTTGGAGTGTCTTCGATGACAGAGCAGCAAAATTAACTTCACTAAGCCTGTCCCTTTGAGTGCTTACCCTTTTAATACTCCGTGGGGTGGAAATTGAAAGTATTCATACTCTGCACCAAGGCACTACGACTGAATTAAGGGGAAATACTTGGGTGAGTTGTTTGAGCTGAACCAGCAGCATTTCTCTTGAAACCCCACTGTTACCTGAAAGATGCACGAAAACCAAACTGCCAGCCTCCAATCTTGGGTACCTGGCAGGCAGTTCCTGAAAAATGAATGAAATTTACTTGTCACCCTATGGAAACAGCAGACAGTGATTATAGTGAGTCATAAAATTTGAGCTTTCAAGTGAAAATTAGAATTTGGGATAGCTTGTTTTTGCTGCTGGAGTATTCATTGACTGTTTTGCAATAGCTAAAGGCTTTCAAAATCAGTGATGCTGACAAAAGGGATTTGTCGATAACATGTAATGAAGTGGGTCAGCCTTGGAAAGCTCTGCGTAGCCCCATGAGCCCATGCTTTCCAGGGGACTAGCGCCTAACGTCACAAAATCGCACGCATGTGCAGGACCCACTCAGGTCAAGGTGGGCCTTCCTGTGAAGAGTGTAAACAGTTCATTGACTGAGTTTCAAATGTCATGTTGCAGCTAACCTTTTAGAAAACACCACTCGTCAAGTGTTGGTAGCATATCCACATCCACAATTACCTAAAAAGGTTATTAAACTGTCCCTTCCTTTGCCAAGTGCACATGGAATGAAGCTGGATCTTCTCCGTTGCTTCAGTTGAGACAGCCTGTCAGGTAGACCGTACAGACCCTGCATCCAGCTCCCGCCCACGAAGCCGGCCTCAAGAGAGCTGCGGGTGTAAAACAGTGCCGCTCTTCCCACAGAATCTGTGTTTTGGAAGGCAGCTTTTTTCCATAAAAATTTGTATCAACTGATAATTTATCACCATTTTTGGTAAATACTCAAAACTCTTTCCAATTTTGGTTTCTAAATATGGTAAATAGAGATAGATACAGCCCACATGAAAAAAGAAAAAAATCTCTCTGAGGTCCTCTGCTGTTCGGGAGCACGGAGGTCCTAAACCTGAAAACTTGAAATCTGGCGATGTCCTGTGTCAACATTCAGAGTTTGAAGGTTTCTCTCTCAACCTGCAGTCTAAGAACTTGATGAGCTGTAAACATAGATCTTCTGCAATTATAACCTGTCGATAAAATGAATTGTATTAAATTACTGTTGCTCCTTGGCACGCGTGTTTGTAGGTCAGTCAAGATCAGTGACTTTGCGGTGTGTCTATAAACCTGTGGTCCTGCTAAACTGCGGGGTGAGGCAGCTGCATTACTTCTACCTGGCTGGAGGACTGGTCCTCTGGGCCCCAGAACCCAGCTTCAGAGATTCAGTGCATGTGGCAGAGCTGCCAAGAAGCCCCTGAGTAAATGAACCATTTAACCTCATTCACCGGCTGCGTGGCCGTCCCTGGCTCCTGTGGCAAGTGCTGGGGTGGCCACACTGAAGCAGAGTGTGCGCGCTGGGCTCGTGCTTCCTGCCAGGGCATGCGTCTTTGTTTCCACGCGCTCTGTTCAGGACCTGAGGGGCGCGCTCAGCGTCAGAGGTGCCAGAAACAGGGTTGTATTTGATTTGTATGTTTTAAGGAATTAAATGGCTCATATTTCTAAGAGAAAAAGATGAGTAGATGGGAACTGAGTTGGGTCAGCTGTCCTGCAGGAGACTGTCAGGTACTTAAGCATGTTGCTTTCTAGAACATCAATCACAGGTGCTTTAAAATACAATTTTCTAAATAATGCAGCCACCAGAAATCTGTTTCTAGTTAAATTTCAGTAATAGTCAAGTTCTATGTTTTAGCTGCTGAAGGTAAACTCTCCAGAGTGTCAAATTTAAAAAGTAAGAATACAAATTATGACTCCTTTTTTTTTAAGAAAGTGAAATCCTGGCTGTGGCTTTCTCAGCTAAATCCAGTACTGTGGTAGGTGTGGGAGCAGGTGACCACATAAAACAGCACCCTGCATCAGGTGCTTTCTTGTGCTTCTTTCAAGTTCTTCAGAAACAGTTGCTTTGATGTTTTTCTTTTTTGTAGGATGACTTAGCAAAACAGTGTTACCTAGTGTAACTCTGTGGAGTAAGAACTTGTAGAACACATTTTAACTAATTTTTATTATTGCCTTTTTTCTAAAAAATGGGGGATTTTACCCAACATCTGCATTGGAGTCATCTTCAATCCTAATAATTAAAATCACTTTTAGAAATAAAAACACAAACACAGCATTACACTACATTTTAAGGATCTTTGAGAAAGTATTACTTTATTCTACTTTTTTCATCATATTTGTTTTACTTCCTGTTTCGAATGTAGGCCTCTCCAAATTTTTTTGTCATTTGTCAGGAAGTTATACAGGGTTTTATTTGGCTTGATGCTTAGGAAAAGATTAGTGGAAACTCATTTGCCTATGGAAAAGAACTGTAACCAATAGAAATATAACATCAGGGCTCATAATGTATACATTTGGAGTCTAAGAGTTAAATCAGAGCAGCCTTTCATTTTATAATAAAATGATTTTCATTTTTAGGCCAGCTAGGAACTGCCTTTGTCCTAGTAAGTAAAATTTGTTTAACATGTTTTAAGTTAAGTGCCTGTGAAGGGAATTCAGAGGCAAAAGCAAAGGAATAAAGCATATTTATGGTGGGGTGTTAAGTAGGAAACTGAGATAAAGCAAAGAGATACTAGAAGGCTCCAGATATTGACCTAAGATAGAGCGAACAAGTCAGCTTGTTGTAAAGCAATGCAAGGAAACAAAATTACTCTTTTTGTTTCCTTACTACCCTTCCCTCTACCACCAACCTCTACCCTCTTCTCCAAAGAAAAACCTTTCCCTTTTTTTTTTTTTTTTTTGTTGTTGTTGTTCACTTTGGTTACATCAAAATGTTTTGTCTCTCTGTCTACCTTTACATTTTATTTTTCCAAATAAATAAATTTAGCCTATCATAAATGGAGTAATAGCAAGTCAAAGGAGGTGGTTTAAGAGATTTAATTTCCTAAATTATGCTGCTAACCCTGGTTTTGTAATTTATACTAGATCAGACCCTTCAAAAGCTGATTTCCTATTTTATACCAGCCCAATTATTACTAATGATGGGCTTCTTTACCAAATGGAAAGGCTAATAATCCTTTGAACTATTATGTAATTCCATTGTAGTTAGTTAGTGTGAATACCTTATAGTTTTTTCTGTATCCCCCAAAGTGTTTGTAATTCCTTAAATTATACTCTTTTTGTGAGATGCTCCCCCAGGTCTCTCCTGTCACAATCCCATGGACAAGGCAATTGTTACTTAACAGGGTAGGGATTAATTTTCTAAGACGCCTGGTAAACATTGTGCCCGCTGTGCTGACTTTTTGCTTTCATTCCCTTTATTCTTTCTTTGCCCTCTTTTTCCTCTGCCACTGTCTCCTCTTCTTGCCTGGCCCCTTTAACATCTGGGACAGTGCATTTTTCAGAACATAGTTTGTGCTCAGTAAATACTTTGGAAGATGCTGTCAAGAAAATGAGCATTTTTCTCATTAGTTTTCTATCCCTAAACTGGTATTTCTGGAAAGTAGCTCTTTACATAGTCTTACAATTGTCACTCTTTGTTATTTAAACTATTTCTCACTCAGTCCTTACGTACTACTACCTGGCAGGATGACGGCATCCACTGCACATCTTTTTATGAAGTTAAACTTCTCGTGTCATACAGTAAGTTCCAGAATATGACTTCCATCTATTTGCCCAGGGCTGTTTCCCAGTAATGGATTATAACTGCTCCTTTACTGTTAAGCTCTCAACTAGTTTTCTTACAATTTTAACAGCAGGAAGAAGGAGACTTCAGCTTCCAAAAAGTACCCCTCTACTTTTTTGAGAAGGAAAAGCAAAGTATTTGAAAATTAACATTTATTTACCAGTTGCTTATATAGCTTTCCCTATGTCAGTACTATGCTAAGCTCTTTACCAAAATGAACTTTTTATACTTGTAAAGCTTATGATGTAGGCAGTGTTAATTCTTAGTTCATAGATGAGGAAACTGAGGCAGGAGGCCACATAGCTTGTCAAGCTCACACAGTCTGTGCTTGGTGAGATCGGGGCCAAACCCAGGTAGTCGTGCCCCAGAGTTGGTGCTGTTAACCATCCAGATCAACTGCTATTAAAAGTCATTCTACCAGCAGCAGTTATATATAGCTGGATAAGAAATGTTTAAAAGATAAGATTCTCCCAGAATATTAAATATTAAAAATATAATGCACTGTCTAAAGAGCAGAAAAATCAGAAGCTAAGCGAGTAAAACTTTCTAACAATTAAGCATGGAAAGTGAGTTTTCCCTGAGTAACTCCTGTGCCAAGTCGTCTTCTGAGGTTGCATTTCTGTAGCTGTGTTCCTCAAACTCAAGCCGCGAACTCTTCTTTGCCCTCTTGCATTTTATCACAGAGACAGCGATCCTGCCAGCATTCTACCCGGGAACCTTCTTAACAGATCACTGGGGCATTTCCAGGTTGCCAGAGTTTGTACCACTAATGCAAGCTTCCCCTATCGTGCAGCTTCCATCACATTTTCCAAGCTTTCTTTTAAGCCCTCACTGAGCGCCTCCTCAAAGCTCTATCCACTACCTGGTCCCTGTGACAGAGCCACATGTTTTGGATTTTCTTCATGGCCACACACTGCTTGCAGGGCGCCAGAATTGTCCTTGGTTATCCAATGCTGCAAAATGTTGTGGCTTAACACTGTAAGTCATTATTCAATTCTCTGCTCAACGCAGTGTGGCCTGGAGCCTGTGCACTGTCAAGATGGCTGCTCAGCCCAGATTGTTGGGACCTGACCTCTGTTCCTTTTTATTATAAACTGTGTGGACTTCCTCATAGGATGGTGGTAGATATTCCAGCAGTGAATGTCCTAAGAGCCAGGTGAAAGCTTGTGTCCACCACAGTCACTAGCCTACTCCATTTCAAGGAGAGGGAAGGTAGAGGGTATCTCTCAATGATGGGGTCCAGCCACACTGAAACAGAGCATGAGGCACAGGAGATACAGCAGTCATTTCTGGAGAGTGTCATCTGCCGCCAGTGGAGAGAGACTGGACGATGCGCCACTCAGTAACTTTTGGTCTCCATCTCTTCCTTATTACCATAGCTAAGCAAATTCCAATCATTTACATCTTCTGCTTTGGGGGGATATGTTTTCATTTAAATATGCATGCGTACTTACATGTCAACATTCTCCTTGTCCATTTTTGCCAATACATTGTGGTTGGTTTCTTTTTTTTTTCCTTTCATTAATATTATACTTGAAAAGAATCTGCCATCTAGTCAAAAAAATCAAATTCCTTACTTAAAACAAAGAAGATTCACATCTAATTCGTATTCTGGTTTGCATTTACAGATCAAATACTAGAAGGAATTATTGAAAAATGACTGATAATTTATTCGCTTCCTAATGGTAGCCTATGAATGGTGATGAAAAATAATTCAAAACAGGTTAGAAAATGATTTGCTGTTGACAACGGGTGTGTTTTGCAATGAGTGGGTTGTTTTATACTTGAAGGACAAGCCTTAGGAAGAATCCATTCATTTCACTGGTATTCTTTGAGTAGTGTGTCAGGCATTGAGTTTACATTGGCTGGTGATGGCTCCTGTTGTGAGGAAGAGGGACATGCACTTGTAATCACCAAATGAACGAGAATCACCACCTTGTTCGTGCTGTAGGGGAAAGGGGCTCCGCAGCATCAGAGGGAGCCTCACCTCACCTCCCGCCATGAAGTGCTTTTTTTTAAGCAGATCTGGAAGAGGAAGACTTAGCCTTGCCAAGAGGCTAAGTGTGTGTGCAGGTGTGTGTGCAGCTCTGTGGCCTGCATGCCCCTAGGGTACAGATAACTCTGGGACAGCAGTCCATTCTGCTGTGGTTCTGTTGAGACGTGAGTTCGTACAGGCCTCACAGAGCAGAGGCCTATGTTCCGAGGTGCCTCTTTGACTTAGTGAAGGCTTGATGAATCCATATGGATAACGATGATCACAGGTAACAAGTACAATTTAAGTAAGGGATAAAGTGTCAAGTGGAGCAGCGGTTCTCCATGTAGGGTCTAGGTCCCCCTGGTACCCCCCGGACCCTTTCAGGTCTCTAAGGTCAAAACGATGTTCACAATAAGACTTTCGGTCTTTCCATATTACTCTTTGAGGGTAAGTGGACTTTTTCAGAGACTGGGCGATACGATTTCATTGCAACAGATTGAATACTAGATATTCATCTATCATCTCTTGAAGCCAGATATGGCTTTTTCATAACAGTGTTATGTTACTATGCAGTGGGTTTCTCTTTGTTATTTTTAAATTAATTTACAAGTATTTATAAAATTTCTGTGTTATAGTATAATTGCCGATAGATAATATCCCACTTTACCAGAAGTTCGTTTAGGTCCTCAAAAGTGTTTAGAAGTGTGAAAAGCGTTGTGAACCTCTGACGTATGGCATTCTTCCTGACTTTAAGCTTGTTACTTAATCTCCCAGAGACACAAGGAGTCTGTAAAATGGGATGATGATCAAAGTGCTTCCCTCATAAAAAGATTCAACGAGTTAGTATATGTCAAGAGCGTCTAAGAATGCATTCAGCATATGTTAGCTTTTTTATTATTGGCATTTAATATGAAAACAGACTCCAAACACTCCCGAGGCCTTGTGATTAAGAATTTCTGCCTGTGTCTGCGGCCATCTGTGTTGTTGTGGTAAAATGAAATACCAAAAATGCAGGAAATTAGATTCTGCCATCTTGTTTGAGTTGGGTGACAGCAGAGGTTTCTGTGGGCAGGTAGTCAGGCTGTGAGGTTTGAAGGGCTGTGGTTTCCCTATTTCTTCGGGTGACTTTCCTACCCCTCTGCCCTACAGTCCTGCCCTCATCCCCACAATCACGGTTCTGCCGTGTCCAGAGCTGTTAGGGGAAGCTGCCCAGAGGTTATGCTTCATGTCTGGTGCCAGGTGGGGACAGCCAAACAGCATCTCATCCCTCCTTCAGCCCCTCACTTTTCAAATGGGGATGGGGAAATGGAGGCCCCAGAGGAATGATCCTTCATGCAGGTTCACCCAGCATAATAGAGGCCTCCCCAGGACAACAAACAGCATTCTGAATTTTAATGGAATAATTCCAGGCTTAGAGTCAGAAGTTAGTCCAGTCAATAAAGAGTCTTACTTGATCATCTGACACTGAACAACCGACTTAAGTCTCTGATACTTAGTGTCCTGGCTGATAACACGAAGGTGAAAACATCGACCATCTTGGGGCTGTGAAGAGGGTCGAGTGGGACGCCACGTGGTTACCAGGACGCGCCCTCTCAGCCGGTCTCTCTAGTTCTTTGCACGCCAAGTCTGTGGCGGATGCTTTCCGATGACATAAACAATTCTCTTCAGACTCTAAAAGCCTGCCCGAAGTATTTCACTGTATAGTTGGTGACCTTCTCTTCTTTCTGTCTTCTAGGACAGCCCAGAAACTTGCAGGACCTGTGCCGGATTAAAATTCGACAATGTATAGGCCTTCAAAACCTAAAGCTACTTGACGAACTACCAATTGCCAAGGTCATGAAAGACTACTTAAAACACAAATTTGATGATATCTGATACACACAGAACTGTGAGCAAGATTAGGAGTTATATTCCAGATACTTAAAAAGGCTTGTTTGCCTTGCACAAAGTATATCCTATGCAATTTCTGATTTGCTGTGAAGTCAGAAAGCAGGTATACACCTTTAGGTTGTTTTTTTTTTGTTGTTGTTGTTGTTGTTTGTTTGTTTGGTTTTCATTGTAGGGGAGGGTTTTTTATATATATAAACACACACACCACATGCTTGAAGGTCTTAATTTGGTTTCTTGGTCCAAGTTTAAGAGGTCCAAGCTTTCTATACAAATTGTAGTGCATTTACAAAAACCATTTTTCCAAAATGACACAAGCAGGTTTGGAGTGGAGAATTTACCCTTCCCAAATTTATGGTTTCATTGGCGTGCACGATATTACAAACCATCAGAAACTTGTTGAAGGGTGGAGGCACAGTTTCACCTGGGTGGGGGTGGGGGGCCCTGGGTTCTACTGGAAAATGCCCTAAGAACTTTTTAAAGAAATACTGTCACCTCCTTCATTTTTAATGAGTGCAAATTGGCTGTTTCAAACTGTTCTTTTCCTAATTAATGTAGCTTATGAATGACATCAATCCAGTACCTCTGCTTTCCTGTTGACGTGCTCTTGTTTTTAACTTATTTTTTTAACAACTATAGTACACTACCCAAAGATACAGGACCTCAACCTGTGTCTCTAGTAGAATGGTGTTTTTAAAAATATTAATGGGAAAGAAAATAACTTTATAAAGCCAGTGTGTTCTGTTTTGAAAACAGTGCCTCCAGTGCAATACTCTTTCTGGTGTATTTTCTCCATTATTTCACTTGATGTTCATCATTCCACAGCCGGCTTTGACCTGCCCGTGAGAACAGGAACCGCCACTTCTGTTTTAATTGCACAACCATTGTATGTCAGTCGCAATTTCCATTTTAAGTTTTATCTTTTACTTCACTTTAAGCAGAATATTTCATATCCTGGTGGTAGAGGATTCCCTGAAAATAGCCCAAAATATTGTTAAACCATTTGCCTGTCATGGTTAAATAATTTGGGATGGTTTCATGGGGGGGTTTTTGTTGCTTATTTTCGTTTGAAAAAATTTCTAAAGGGCAAAATTTCTAACGGGTGCACATTTGTATGTCTGGTTAATTCCTAATATGCTAATTAAACATTTCCTATCTGTTTTACGGTTAGACACAGGGAAGCTCTGGGGGACAGTTGTACTCCTTCTTTGGGTGGATTGGACATAGGTTTGCAGCGTCCACACAGACCTGATAAGGTGCCAGAAACAACAGAAAGGCTGTAGAGGCATTCGGGAGCGGTGATGGGGCCGATGGGAATGTTCTCCGTGTGATTTGTCATCGCACTTGTTTCAGAAGAACCTTTTCAAAAATCCCAGTATTGTTCTTAGTGTTTTGGGGATTTCAGAATATTCACACATGCATCACAAATGTGTTATTAGAAGTTTACAAGCTGAAGGGCTTCCCTTGTCTGGATTTCTAGTTCTAAGTCATTAAGTGTAAAACTGTTTCACCTGCAAAGTATGCGCAGGCCAACGTGGGCCCTGCCCTGGCTTTCCCTCCTTTCAGAGCCAGCAACAGCGTGTTCTGGAACACAGAATTGGTTGTCTTGGACACAGCGTAGACGCAGCCTCAGATCATCCGGATCAGCTTAACCCCGGGCAGTGCTCGGGTTTCTGAACAGGCTGTTTCGGAGGAAGGCTGATTGCAGGGAGCCAGAAAGCGAGCGGCCCATTTTGTAAGCAAAGCAGCTGCAGCCTGGTGGCTAGAAATGGGTGGTCTGTCCTTTTCCCTTTCAGCGTAACTCCAAGCACTTATCCCTCCAGGAGACAGAGTCCCCTGTGAACACGGGCTCTGAGCTGTGTTCTCTTCTTTAAAGAAATGCCCCGGTCAGGGTGAGACACACCAGCAGCTTCAGGGACAGGGCCTGGCAGAGGACCGAGTGTTCCTTCTCACTGAGGCCCTCGGCCCAGGCAGACAAGAAGGTCTGAGGGCACTGGGGGGGTCCTGCACGCGGGGCAGTAATGTTAACGTTAAGTTCATACAGAGCTTATGTCCTCATAGGTGAATATTAATTTATTCAGTTTCAAATGATTTTCTTAACCCCCAACCATTCAAACGTTTCCAAACTAAGTTAGCAATTGAATTTGAGTCAGGGAATTCTAAGTAAAAAGATCAGATGAAGGTAAATTCTTTGTTCTGTACTGCTGCTGTGACGTCAGAAAAAAAATTATGAGAGCTATTCCTGGAATTGAAATTTCTATTTAATGAAGAAGTGTATAATTCCATTATTTATTGTTTGAGATTTGATTTATCTGGAAACTTAAAAGGAATCTTTTATTTTTGTTGTTAATAAAAATCCCAATCACATATCCTATTTAACAAGAACTAAAACGTGTCCAAGTTGATAACTGGTGGAATATAGGGAATGTGCAGGTCCGCAGTGAATTTGGTCGGCAGGGAAGCATTCCGCAGTCGTGTAATGAGTAGAGAGAACAAGTATTATCCGGAAAAGTCAACTAGTTGGTTTTTTTTTTTTTTTCCTTTTCCAAATCTTGACTGAAATGTTCAGAATAGTATCAAATTTGTCACCGACCCTTCCATGTTGCTTTTGAAATTTATTACTTAAGCCTACTCCTAAATCTTTAGAAAAATATATTTGGCACGTACACCAAAGAAACCAGCTCATAAAGGATTATGATCAGTAATGAACTGCAAACCTCATCTTTTGAAAGCAGAAGATTTTTGTTGTAAATATTTGTGTTTATACATGTACAGCAGAGTAAGAGTGTTTTTTAGATTATTTAATTCCCATATTTCTAAACTATTTACGACAGATCAATCCACACTCGTTAGTTTGGAGGATTTGACTGTTTTGTTTTTTCAATACATTATCAGTCACAATTGGAAAAGCGTTTCCGCTGAGGAGTTCAGTGTCCTGGCAATAGCAAGAGTTCACATCAGAGTTCACGTCCGAAGCGTGTGGGAGTCTAGCTGGATGTGTCAGATGCACACCCTAAGGGACGAGAATGTAGTTTCATGACCAGAGTGGACCATATGAAAATTGAGATTCTAACTTTCCTGCAGAATTGCTCATTAGCCCAGAATGTGATTGGGATGAGGCTCTTTGCCCACAAATTTAGCTTTCCTGTAACTCCTAGTGTGTTATATCATACTGTGTTTTGTTCTTCCTTTGTAAAGTAAGTTTTGCTTTGGGTCAATTTGAATTAAAAAAAAAAAAACTTAAATCTGGTTTAAAACCTATCCGTCTCGTGGTGTTTTCTTTCTGGTCTGCCTTAACTGTTTTATTATTGCCAGCTACGCGGTGAGAGGAAACAAGTCTGTCTTTGCTTCATCACCTTTTTAGATAATTGGCAGTTGTGTAAGCGTGTAATACAGAAAATGCCAGGTTTTAGATCAGATAAAGCAGTTCTCCTCCTCCTCCCCTTCACCTCCCCTTTGGTGATGCATCCTGCAGATACCAGCCCACAGGAGACCCCACCACAGCCTAGAGTTGCCGGCCCAGCGCTGAGTCTCTGCGCCCCACCTTACACACCTGGCCCAAGTGCAGAACTGGACCACGGCGTTCTAAGCACAGAGCAGGGGGCAGGACGCAGTTCACACGAGGAGCTTGAGGTAGCGTCTTAGCCTGCAGGAGACAGGAGCCAAATGACTTTGATTTCACACTTCCTCTATGGCGCTAAGCATGGAGAGACCTCAGCTAGTATGAGTGACGGTGTGCTGAGGGAAGGGCGCAGGGGATAGGCCACCGAGCGCCTCGTGCAGTGCCGCGGCGTGAGAGCCTGGCTGCAGGCTTGTCCAGGGCTTGGCAAAAATGAAGGCCAAGAGTGGGACATTTGAAACTCTTCCTAATGATCCACAGGGGAGTTCAGATGTGAAACATAGCTGTGTTACTTGGAAAGCTTGAGGTTATTCCTTTTCCAATATGATGTAAGAAGTATCTTGTTTTTTCAGCTGAAAGACAATTTACAAAAATGGCTTCCTACCCAGTGATAAAACAGATTATCTGCTTGATAAAAAAATATTTCCACATCCCACGTTGTTGGGTTTCAAAGATAAAAGAAAATGGATTTCTATCATCTGTTTTTATGTAGCTTAATTCTGTCTCTTACATCTGACAAATTTTGATGTTAGAATTTATATTGGCTTAAATACCAATAAAGATTTTAAACATCCACTGCCAGATACTGATATTTAGCACTGAATTGATGTAGGCTCCTAGGCTACAAAGGTAATTTGTCTTTATTCTGCCATTAGTTCTTCTCTTATAACCTATAAAGTCTCTTTCGTCTTAGATAATCAAAGTGAAGGACCGGCAAACATGGCGCCACTGGACCTCGTGACTGTCCTTGGGTGCTGCTGGCCGATGGTTTGCAAAGATTCTAAATAGATTTCTCTGAGATCATGGTGTGTTTTATAGCTATTTCTCTATCTGCCGGCAGAACTCTGTAATTACTGAACGACAGTTAACATTCCTTAATCCCATTTGAAAAGATAGGTGAGTAGTAGAAGGTCCTTTAAGAGATTCCCCCATGTGGGAATAAAACCCTCTGGCCTGGGCTCGTTGTCCTGAGTCCAGAGAGCTGCCCTTGCAGTCGCATTTATTCAGCTGTGCCCAGGGGGCTTTGGCTTGAGTTTGAGTTGTGTCTCCACAAGCTAAGCGATTTATCAATCCTGGAAACCCATAAACTATTAGGAGTTAAGGATCTAACTAAAGCAAGTTCTTTCTCTCCTTGCAGATGTAACCTTAAGAAAAAAATGTCCCCCCGTTGTTCTGCAATTATTATATTTTAAGTCTTGGTTTGTTCCAGCATCTGAAAAAAAATCACACCTCTTTTTCAGCGTTTCCTTTTAATTAGGAAGTGTCTTGAAGTTCACATAAATGTCTTTATGTCGCATTAAGTAATAATGAAGTGATTCACTTTTTTGTGAAATAGTATTTTATGAATCAGAAAAGAGACGGCTTGATTTGAAAGTGGGCTTCCGCTCAGGTTGAGAAATTCACTTCTGAGGCGAGTAGCCCGACCCTCTGTGACTGACACAGGAGCTCCAGCTGCAGATACTTCCTATTTTCTCTGGCAGAAGGAGACCTATTTTCCTTGCTGCTCAGTCTTGAGCTAATGTTACTTTTCTTCCTCTGATGGTTCTGGGTCAGGTCAGTGTTCAGTTTTCTTTTTCTTTACCAGAAGGGGGGGAAAAAAAAAAAAAAACACTTGCAGGGTACGGACTTTCTGTACATGACCATCTTGTTTCTCTAGAGGTTTCCCCCTCGCTTCGTTCTGAACACTTAGCCCATTAGTGATGCACACACGTGCGTACAAGGTGTGGTATCAGCCTCGCCACACCACGCTGCTTTCGTGGACAGATTTTTGGGCTCCCCATTCCTTGTCTCCTTGCCTCTTGCAGGCAGGAACACCGTTGAGGAAGACTTCGTCGTAAGCTAGTCTGGGCAGCTTGCATTCCCACCTGGCAGGCGCCAGAGAGAAACAAATGGCACTGCTTCCTGGCTTACTCCTGGAAGTTCACTCCTGGCTTTGAGTATCCTGGGCAACCAGCTCCTCCAGGACAGACCCTGGGTCTTGCTGCTTGCCTGAGCATCAAACAGTATCTGCTGGAAACATCAGTTTTCCAGATGAGGCTTTGGCTGCACGTGGCAGTCGGCCTCCAGCCAGCGACGCTGTGCCTTCAAGCCTCCGCAGAGAAACCAGGACCAAGGGAGGACACTGCCATGCCCCATGCCAAAGTGCAGGTACATGTCGTCCTAAGGCCGGCGCCCATTGCCCTGTGGCAGTGTGGGCGGTTCCTTCCTTCTGACTGTGCCTGCCTCCCCTCTATCCCAGGCACTGGCGAGTGGCCCATGGTCAATGGCATGGTCATAGCGAGGACAGGCTCTAAGAGAGAGACCACTGGGCGCTGACTGCAGGGGACTCGCTCCCCCAGGAGCTTCCTGGGCTCCCACTGGGAGCCCCAGGTCACAGGTGTGCCTCGTGGGTCACGTCTGTGCGTGGACCGCGCCTTCTGTTCTCAGGGAGGCTGGCTGGGCACCTCGGTGCAGCCCCCGGCCCGCCACCACCCCAGTGCTGCTCTCCACTCTTCCGTAGACCACAGGGACGCGATCGTTTCTCACGTCGCAGGGAAGCGCTGGCAGAGTTGGCTCTTACTGTCTTTAATGATTTCTCCTCTCCATTCACCTACCTGGCACAGTGCCTTTCGTACAGTGGGTGCTCAGCCAGTATTTGTCAAAAGAATGCATCTAGTCCCAATCGGGAAAGATGAGCGGTGAGGGGCCCTGCTGTGGGTGTGCTGCCTGGTGGCGTGGGATGTCAAGCCAGGTCTCCCGCCGCTAGTCTTTGGTCACCCCTGACCAGAAGGGTTCTGCCCTCACCTGCAGCCCCGTTTCCAGTGGAACAGAGATTGCCCGCTGCAAACAGTGATCATGGGGTGAGATCCGTTCAACTAGTCCCTGCAAACTCAGGATACTATACATGTACTTCTGGATTTAAAGCACGTACATCCATAAAGCTGCCTGTAAAGTCCTCTGTTTTCTGTGAGTTACACATTGGCCCCCACCCTGCCTTTTTCAGAATCAGCAGCAACCACTGGGCCCTGGGGGGCTCCTTCAGGAGCTTCTCTGCCAGCCCTGTGAGTGCGGCATGAAGGCAAGTTCTCGTGCCGCTGTGTTTGGGTTTTGCACTGTGTGTGACATGGGCTGAAGGAGCCCATGGGCCTGCACACAGGCCACCGGCGCTCACACATGGCTCCCCTCTCAGCTGTCATTACTTCAGATTGGCAAACCTCCCACCTTGGCATCAGATGCTGCTCCCCCACACTCATGTAGATCTGCCGAGAGTTAAGAGACTTGTAGAAGAAAGAGGATCTTGGGTAGTTTTGTACCCTTTGGTAGTTTCTTAGAAATAAAGTTGAATTGAAATAAATATCCTTGATCGGCAGATACAAAATAAATCCTTTTTTTTTTTAAATTGAGGCAACGCTGGTTTACATCACTATGTATGTTTTGGCTCACAACTCTTCAAATGTCTGTCACCGCACCCCTCCCCCACCAAAGTACCAGTAGCTCCCACCACTTCACCAGACCCCTCTGCTCTTTGCTCCACCCCTGCCTCCCCATTCCCTAGGTTCTGCAGTCAGAATGCAAGGCTTGGGGGCCTCCCTGGTGGCGCAGCGGGTTGAGCGCCGCACTATGAAGCATCCGCGGCACAGCAGCGTGAGTTCGATCCCTGGCCAGGGATCGGACCACATGGCACAGCAGACCTCTTCTGCCCCACCCGCTGCTCCCCTCAGCAGTGTGTTTCAGTGGATCTGCCTGTTCTGTTCCCCGCTCTGTCTCTGGTGAATCCTCTCACCCCCACAACTCTG
Source organism: Galemys pyrenaicus (assembly GCA_019455555.1). NCBI lineage: Eukaryota > Metazoa > Chordata > Mammalia > Eulipotyphla > Talpidae > Galemys > Galemys pyrenaicus. Next base: position 1,517,385 of record JAGFMF010011680.1, on the reverse strand, counting down.
GCCTGTACCCCAGCTCTTGTGTGCATAAATAAATAAATCTTTAAAAAAAAAAAAAAGAAAAGAATGCAAGGGTTGGGTAGGGCTGGCCTTGCCTGTTCTTCTGCTTTGTTTCTTTACATTCACAAGTGAGATTTACCATCTTGTAGAAACCAGATCTTTGCTATCTGGAGGTTTTCCTTAAGTTCATAGAAGAAGCTGATCAGTAAATTAAAAGTTTTTTGAGCCGCAGCTCGTTATCTCTGGGAATTAGTAAGTCGGACCTGCTGACTTAGACGCGGTGGCTATACAGCTACCAGCATGGAGGATGCCCTGTCGTTAGTTTGTTCTAACTCATCAGCCTTGACTAGGGTAATGATGCTTTATTCTAGAAAGTACCGTTGGCTCAAATATACCATCCATAAAACATTGAGGTTGATCTTGTGGTTAAAATCACAATGTTCATGTCAATCACCAGCCTTTCATTTCTCTTCCAACCTCCTGTCAAATGCAATATAGGGTCGAAAGTCACGACCACCACCTCGCCTGCAGGCAGGCGTTCCGAGGGCATGGGGCGCAGCACACGCGACCTCACCTGCAGGGTGGGGCCTGTGCTGCAGACGTGGACTTGGCTTGCCTCACGCCTCTCCTTGTAGGGAAGCCCGTACCCGGAGCAAGGGCCATAGAATGTCCACAGAGACTAACGCCAGCTAAACTGAGCCTGGAGCTGAGCCAGGCAGAGCAGGACGTGGTTGACCCTTACCTTTCACCCCACAAGAACGGGGGCACTTGGCCAGCAGAGCTTCACCACCATGTCCCGCTCTGGGCCTCGAAGCAGAAATTCATCTGCAGCCTGTAGTCCTAAATTTATGGGTGAGCTCATCTTCCCTGTAATGTGAAAGTGACAAATGTGTTACCACCCACCCCAGAGGGCCGTGAGTATGTGTGTTAGTGTTAAAGTCTTAGGCGAAAGGCCATGAGGTTGATAAAGACATGTGGGGTGGGAGGTATGAATGACTCTCCTCTCCGGGAGGGGAGCCTGGCCTGTGTCACCTCTGCAGAGGGGTGGTTGTAACTGGTTGTGGACTTGAGGTAACTTGGCCTTGTCAGGAAGCCTCTGGAAGGCAGAGACACCGACCTTAGACTGGGTCAGCAGCGACACCTGTGTTTGCCAGCCTCTTGCTATTTGGTGAGGAAGGGAGCAGGTGTCCGTGGCCCTGGTGCCAGGTGGGAACACGAGCAGCCTCTAAAGCTACTTCACGCTTCTCACTTTGTTCTCACCACCCCCCAGGGAGGCAGGTCGCATCCTTCTCACTGATGAGGAGCTGAGGTGGAGTATTCGTGCCGCCTGCCGGTCACTGCTGGACCCCCTCCCACGCCCCCCACCAGGAATGGGCCCCTGTTCTGACCACCTCCCGTCATGGTGGCTTCCGTCTTGTTCTTCACGTATCATCTTCCTCAGGGCTCCCCCGGCAGAGCTGTGGACCCCCAAAGCGGTACATGAGATGGCACCTGTGTACTTGTCACTTTTCTGGGGCACTGGGTTCAGGGTCACTGTCAAGTCGTCAAGGGGTTTGTAATCCCCCTAGGTGCAAGCTGTATGGAGCGCCCCCTAGGGGCACAGCTGTCTCCCTGCTGGCCCGATGCCAAGCACGCTCACCCCTGCCCTCCCCCTTTGCCTCTGTCCCAAGGGGCCCTCAGTACCTCGTGGAGTGGGTGACTAGAGTGTGAGAGCACCCCCTGCTTCCCGATATGGGGATTCAGCATCTGCTCCCTGGATCCTTCCTGTTTTTCCCACCTTTTTGTCATTTCTTCCCCTTAACTTTGCCGCACGGTCCTGAAGCCTGTCTTCAGTGAGGAGGTGTCAGCAGCAGAGGGTTTAAGCCCAGCAGGGCCTGCGCCCGAGCTTGGGAAGAAGCAAGGACACCAGACCAGAGGGGTCTGCAGGTGGCCTGGCAGCAGGCAGTGGGGCTGGGCCCGGCTCAGGGCTCCTGTCAGCCCTGTCGCAGGTGCCAGGCACCTTTGCGGGGAGGCCCTCAGAGCTGGAGGGGAGCCACAACACATGGCGTGTCCAGAACGATGGGCTGTGATGTTGCTGCCGGGGGCCCCTGGGGGCCACTGTGTCACAGAGCGAGCCCTGCAGTGGCCAGCGGACAGCCAGGGAGGTGCTGGCCCCTCGTTTCTCAGCCTCCAGTCATATGTTCCACTCCTGATCCAGGCTGCTCCCGAGGTGTCGGCCCCGAGCCCCGATCGCACCCTCTTCGGGACACCTTTGTGCATGAAGATAAAAGGGCTGGTATGTAGGCTCCAGTGTGGAACATCTGAACCCCAGATTATACAGCCATTCCTTTGAGATTCTACAGAAGCACTTACTCATAAAGCCTCTAATTAAGTACCTGGCTAGCTTCAGGGAAATGCTTGATGTTTAGGAAGCTATTAGGGGACTCAAAAAAAAAAAAAAAAAAGCACCTGACCTGAGATTAACTGATACCACGACTTCCTTCTCCATTTAATAACTTTTAAATTAAAAAGTGCTTTCATCACCGCGTGTTTTAATGGACAACTGTAAATGCCTGCCTCGGAGAAGCTCGTCTTCACGAGAACTGTGGGCCACTCCAGTCCTGAGCCCCAGCGCACCCCCAGACCCTGCATGGAGAAGCCCTTGCAAGGAGCCCCTGGTTCTCCTCTCCCGGTGGCACCCCGTCTCGCTCTGCCTGGGAGAGCCCCGCCGGAGCATTCACACCCCACCCTTCTTGACGAGTGTGTCCACAGAATCTGGGAACATTTACAAAGGATTCAGTTGAGGATTGCTCATTCAATACATATATTCCTTTAATTATTTTTTATTCAGATGGCATTGGTTTACTACACTGTGTATGGTTTAGGGTGTACACTCACACCCTTCAGTGTCAAAACACATGCTTTGCACGCCAACGCCGAGGGTCCAGAGTAGAACCAGCATTCAGGAGCCAGCGTGGGCGCCCAGGTGACCGGCCCGGGTTGTAGGGTGCACAGAAAGCAGGGCTGGTGCCAGAGGCCGCTCGAGCTATGCTTGGCCCATGACCTCTGAGAGCGAAGTGGACACGGTTCCTGGAGTCTGACGGTGCGCTGCCGTGTACAGCCACTCAGGGGTCTCAGGCTGCAGCAGCAGCATCTTCTGGCAGGCTTGTCACGACAGCGCTGCGCCTCAGTCCCAGGTGACACAGATGCTGCTGGTCCCGAACTCACTCTTCCAGCTACTCGTCCATGCCTTCGACTGGTCCACAGCGAGAGTATGAGGAAGAAGAAGAAGAACGCAGCTCGCTCTAGGATGTGACAGACACCACCTGCCTTCTCGTCCAGGAACTGTGAGTAAAAGTTGCCTGGTTCTCGGAAGTCATGCGCGGAATGGCCCCTTCCTTTCAGGGGCTTGGCTCCACAGCCGGCGTTAAGTGAACAAAGAACCAGATCACCGGCCTCATTATAGACTGACTCCACATCCAGGACTTTATGTCTCCAATTATCTTTTGCAACTACTTAATTTAAGTTGGGCACAGACAAAACCAGTAGCCTGTAGTTCTGTTATCCTGCTGTTATTGTTCTTCAACCTAGTTTCGCAGCTCGTAAATAACACGTCTGGTAAACATTAATAATGACAGCCCTCGCGGCTCGGGTGGTGGGGGGTGGCGCAGGAGGGGGTGGTGACTCCACCGGCATGTGTCTTGGTGCTGCCACCAGGCAGGCAGCCAGTGGCGGCCTGGAGAGGGCAGGGGCGTCCTGGCGGCCCGGTGCTCCCACCGCCCGATGGGCCGCTGCACCCTGAGCTCCCCAGAGTCGCCGAGGAAACCATGGCACCCACAAATCCTTTCCCAGCCCCTGGATGCAACCTGGGTTTCTTGGGGGTGAGACTGGTGTAATCTGCTTTTAGGAAATTTGAAAAACGAGGCAGAGAGCACATCATATCAGCTGCTTCCACGTCAGCCCCCAAAGCAAGGGCCTCCAGGTGGGATCTGCTGCTAAAGTGCAGAATCAGCCCGCCCTCCCCAGCAGCAGTACTGAGGTGTCGCTGTTATGCCAAAGACTCACATCTGGGACTGTCCCTGGAAAGTGAAGAGAGGGACCAAGGAAATGGGAAGTCCAAGGTTTTCCCTTCTGGAGCCAGGCATGATCCTGGCCCTGTGACAAGGACTGAGGGCTCTCTCAAGGACAGACGGCCTGGGGCCGGGACAGAGGTCAGGACACTGGCAAGGACAGCAGTGGTGTCCTCAGAGCCTCTGAGGGCACTTCCTGAGAGAAGCGACGCTGGCCCTGGTTCCGGAGCCTACGCCCTTCGGCTCTGCTGCAGCAGCGCAGTCACGGGGGTGTAAATAAAGGGGACCAGAGATCCGTAATCAGGCAAAGGAGCTTAGTAAACTCTCTGGGGCCTTTGCATCCCGAGAAGGCTTTCAAGGGCCCTGTACGCCAGTGTGAATGTCCTAACTCACCCAGGTGAATATGTTTCTAAGGGGAATCACAGCTGAGCCCTGGCCTAGCCATCTAGGCCCACCGCTCCCTGCCTGCTGCTAAAATAGTTTCATTGTTCTGTCTGGGACAGCAAGTGAACATGACGGAGATATCTGGGTTGCGATCATGCAGGTGTTTTTGCTTTTGTTCTCTGAACAATGATTGTAGGTCCTTTGTAGGTGGGACCAGTTTTCTTTTCTTTTAGATTTATTTATTTATGCATACGAGAGCTGGGGTACAGGCCAGAGTTGTGGGGTGAGAGGATTCACCAGAGACAGAGTGGGGAGCAGAACAGGCAGATCCACTGAAACACACTGCTGAGGGGAGCAGCGGGCGAGGCAGGAGAGGTCTGCTGCGCCGTGTGGGTCCCCTCCCAGGCCGGGGGTCAAACTCACGCTCCAGAGGCTGCAGAAGCCCCACAGTGGTGCTCAACCCCTTGCGCCACCAGGGAGGCCCTGGGGCCGGTGTTCACCCTCATTTTTGGATTCTAACAAAGCGCCAGTACATTGCACGCATCCACTCCCTAGGTGGACGCTCGGGTCTAGTTAAGTTGAGACAGACGCCCAAGTTGATCGCGAGTTGGCCATTAGCACGGAGAGGCTGCTTTCAACACAGGGTGTCCAGGCCTCCTGCATACAGAGCGTCAGCCACTTTCCCGTCAGAGAGCAGAAGGCAAACCCACCTTCCACCATTTTAGATGCCTGGAGAGGAGAGCAGCCACCGCAAGGTGTGGATGCAGTGGACACGCAGCGGGGGCATGGAAGGACTGGGGGGAGGGGTGGCCGGGACATAGCTGGCTCTAAGGTCCAGCTCCCTGCTCTTCCTGATGGCGTCCCACCAGCCAGGTGACTCTGGGCGAGTCATTTGACAAGTACCTGCAAGATTGTCAGATGCCAGAGTGACAGAGGAGACAGGAGGAGAAAGCACGGCCACCCAGGGCAACAGGTGAAGCCACCTGGCCTTGAGTTGTTTGTTAATCTCTTCACCCCTCCCCCGCCCCCCTCCCCATGACTGCACAAACCAGAGGTGGTTTCTGAAAAGACTGCAGTCCATGCTCTGGGTCTGCTCTGCTCTGACAGAGGGTCACTTCAAACTTCAAGCTCACTTTGTAAAAGTGCAGCCGCGTGATAAATAAGCTTAAGCCTCGGTAATCACTTTTTCACTTTTACCAATTACGCTAGGCGGCCTCCCGACCGAAGTTAATGCCGACTAAGAATTTGAAAGAAGCCTCATTTTCCTTGTCTAATTAAATTAAATACTTGAAAGGTGATTCACATGTTGAGTCCCCCCATTAGTCTATTGAAAATTACCCGGTCTTTTAGGAGCTGGGGACATGTGACCCCTTGCTCAGCTCTGGGGTCAGGGCGCCCCACCCCCGGACACTCTCCTGCTGGCATCCTGCCCATCCATCTTTTTGTGTGCATCTGCCCATGGTGGGGGTCTTGGGCCGAAAGTGCCCAGGAGAATTTAAGGGAGGGCACCGTGCTAGTTTCTAGCCACAAACACTTGCGCAGGAGGTAGACTTTTGATAGCCTCAGGTTTTTCATATTCCGGACAAGAGTGGACATCTGGGATGAGACACAAGGAAAACAACCTCTTCCTTTCTAGTGGTTTTTGTTACCAACGGGGAACAGATTCCCCTGCATTGAGAATTCATGTAGTCGGTGCCTCTGACCCTCCTTCGAGGAGATCTGATGATGTAAATGCCGAGTAGACTGGCAGATCATTTCAGCATCGCCCTCGGCTGGCTTCTGAAACTTGCAACACTTTTCTGGTCTTACATTTCCTGCCCCTAGTTTGTAAATCACACACATGCATTATGAACTGACACAAGCTCTGCATTCCACTCCTTTGACCCATGAGAGGCGTGGGGAGTGCCGGGGAGCCTGATGGTGTGGGATGTGCTCGAATCTGCTTTGTCCAGATGTTTGGAGAAGCCTCCCTGGTGACTGTGTCTTGTGTGGGTTTCCTGACTGGACTGTTATTCAGCAGGATGCTCACTGCATTTCCCGGTCGCCCTCCTGATCCATCTAATCACTGGGTGCAGATTTTGATAAGTCACTATTTCAAAGTGAGTATATGCCCTTGTAATGTAAACACGAACAAATAATGTTAAGTAAAACAGAAGGCCCCCCCACCGCCTTCCTTCCCAGTGTCAGCCATGGAGTGTGGATTTGCACACACACCTATAAACTGGCGGAATATTCTTCTGCAGTTTCTTTCTCTGCTCGTGTTACTATGTGTGGATCTGCCTAATTCTTGTTGCTGACCAAATAATATTCCACTTTTATTATTTCTTTCAACCAGGGTGTATGAAGCACCTCCCATGTGCTAGCGTTTCTCTGAGTATTAGGAATATAACAGGAATTGGTTCTTTTTTATTGTCTTTATTGTTTTATTTTTTAAACTGATTTACTTCTTGAATCTAAAGTATTTAGCCTGCTTCCCAAATATTTGGTCATTAAGAGCTCCTATTTTCTTAGGCTGAAATTTGCTTAATGTGTATTTGTTTATTTTTAAACAAATACACACTGAAATCTGCATTTTAGACTGTCTATATGAAAATGTAAATCCGGGCCTCCCTGGTGGCGCAGTGGGTTAAGCAACAACCTATGAAGCAAACCGCAGCCACTGCAGCACGAGTTCGATCCCTGCCGCCGGCCAGGAGGGGGACCCACATGGCGCAGCAGACCTCTCCTGCTGTGCCCG
>JAGFMF010011680.1:1489945-1509938 GCA_019455555.1 Galemys pyrenaicus | reverse complement strand
CTCTCTGTGGTGAATCCTCTCACCCCCCACACCTCTGGCCTGTACCCCAGTGCTTGTATGCATAAATAAATAAATCTTTAAAAAAAAAAAAAAGAAAATGTAAATCCATGAAGACATTGCTGGTTTGCTCACTGATATAGTCCCAGTGTTAAAAACAGCATCTGATACATACCAGCCGCTCAAAAATCCTTGAATTCTAAGCACAGCAGATGGACCATAGATGAACAGAGGTTGCATGCACAGGTGAATAGATGAATGATTCTTGTATCTCCCGGAGATGGAGAGAGGTGGGGAAGAAGCCAATGAGCTCATTGATGGGCTACTTTGGGTTTCCTTAAACTTCTATCTTGCTCCTCGCTACCTTAGACAGAGACACGATTTAATTTTGTTTCATTCTACCTCTTGACAGGTGTGTATTCATCCATTTTTTGTTCAAGTGTTGGCTATTTTCATGTAGGTGGCAAACCAGCGTCCCTAAGCCCTGCAGTGCCCTCCTTCCTCTTGAAATGGCACCGTGAGCCTGGGCTTGACAAGCGCTCCTTTTCCTTGTTTTATTTGTAGTGGTTTTGTTATGCAGATGTGCACGTTGGCAGTGCTTTGTCCATTAACTCAAATTTTTCCCAACTGTCTGTTTTAATTTTCGGGTTTTGAAATTATTTTTCTTTTTATTCTTTCGTTTTTCTTTTGCTTGGTTTTCCTTTCTCCAGCTCTTTCATGTGAAATTTTCAAAGAGAAAATTGAAAAAAGTAGACAATGAGTTTCTCCATTAGATCCAACAATTGGGGAGATTGTACATCATTGCTTTCTCCCTGTGTGCACAAGTATACATGTATGATATATGTATGTATCAGTGTATATATGCTTTTATATCACTTGAAAGTAAGTCACAGATATCCTAATTTTCATGCCTAAATATTTCACCCTCTATCCAAGAATAAAGATATTCTTCAATATAAACATGATGCTAGCACGTTCCTCATAATGGCAATTCCATCATTTAATGTAATATCCAGCCCATATTCAGTTTCCCAATTGCTATAAGAATGTCTATTGTAACTTTTTGATCTTATGTTTAATCAGGATCTAATCTAGGTCACACTTACATTTGGTCGTATCTCCTCGTCTCTTCGGTCTAGAGCTACATCCCTGTCTTGTTACCGTAGTGTCATCTCATGAGATTGACTAAGGTGTCCAAAGAACTGCCTTGGAGAATGTCCCACATTCTGTATTTGTGTGTGAATGTTTGTTCTTGGTGTCATTTAGCTCGTTCATCCACCTTTAGTGTTTCCTGGAAACTGGTGAATGGCAGCAAGGCCAGATTCGGGGTGAACACTCTTGTTAAGTATGTTTCATGAATGATGCTGTGGACTAGAATATGCTTTAAGAATTTGTTCTCGAAAGGAGATTGGAAGTAGACAGTTCCCAGACTTCACAGAATGGCTGCTCATCGACTTGAGCATTAAACATGCTCAAGTGAACCCTACTCATTTCCATCCTAGGAAAACCTTAATGAGAAAAACATCTGGCCACTTAGCAGAGGCTGGGAAATGTGTGTGTCCCCTCCAGGAACCAGCCAGTGTTTGGTGAAGCCTGGTACTTTGTCCAACCCGCACTTCCCTTCCCTGTATGTTTACTTCAGCCCAAGTGAGGTGAGGCAACAGGCCAGTCGTTGGAAGGGAGGTCCTGGCCAGGCCTGTTTGTTTGCATTTGAGCAAGGATTTTGTTCCTCATTTCTTTACACTGTGGTGGTTTCTTCTTGTTTTCTCCCCTCTCTTTCTAATCCCATATTTCATCTCTCAGGCCAACGGCTGAATGACAAAGTAAATAGAAGGCCACGTTGCCTGGTGCCACAGGCTGGAGCGCGTGAGATGCATTTGAAAATTCCCTTCCCTAGATTTTAAATTCTGTGACTCAGGCATGTGTTTAAGTTCACACACATACATACACCAACAACGATCCTTGGAAACGTGGGTGGGAAAGTAGAAAGCTGAGGACCATTATGTTACCGTGTTCCCACCCAGCCTCTGCGACCGTTTGTAGTTGCCATTTTAAAATTGTTTCCTTCCTGTAACAAGAGAACGAGAGGCTTTCGCATTAAAGAAAAGCATCTTTTTTGACGTTGAAAATTATTGGGGTCTGATAAAGAGAAAGCAGCAGGGTAACTGGTGTCCAAGCTCCCAGGTCGGGAGGGGGCTGGAGGCCCGAGGCACGCTGACGTCCCCTCTGCCCTGAGTTCTTTTTTTCTTTTTTTAAAGATTCTTTAGAGTTTTGGGGTTTTTTTATATTTATCTATTTATGCATACGAGAGCTGGGGTACAGACCAGAGTCGTGGGAGGTGAGAGGATTCACCAGAGACAGAGTGGGGAGCAGAACAAGCAGATCGACTAAAACACACTGCTGAGGGGAGCAGCGGGGGAGGCAGGAGAGGTCTGCTGTGCCATGTGGTCCCCTCCCTGGCTGGGGATCGAACCCGTGCTGCAGATGCTTCACAGCGCGGCGCTCAACCCGCTGAGCCACAGGGAGGCCCTGTCCTGAGTTCTTAAGTTGTCGCCTTCCCTTAGCTCGTTGTTTCCTCCCCTGTGCTAGAAGATTCCTTCTCAGAGCGCTGCTCTCTCCAGTGACCTGGAAGCTTTGACTGTGAACACTGTGATGCTGGCACATGTGTGTGTGTGTGCGTGTGTGTGCAGACTTACACGCAGCCCTCCCCGGAGGCTGTGACACAGGGCTCCATCGCCACAAGGTCCAGACGAGGAACCGAGGGGCTCACCGAGTGCCCGAGCCACTCACAAGTGGGGGACGCAGTGGAGGTGGAGGGTGGCCACTTTCCATCCACCTTTTGGTGGACGGCGTCCATGTTTCTTAGATACGCCAGGGTCCCTGCTCTAGCTGGACCCTTGGCTGACGCTGTCGTGGGCTTTCAAACCTCTCTGTCTGCCCAGATCCCAGCGATGTGCTGGCCCCAGAGGGGAACCTGGAGCAGAGACTGGCAGGCGCACAGAAACGCTCACGGCAAAGAGGGCAGTTTGCCTGTGCACCCCGTCTTTCTAGTGTCCCCGTGCAACTCCCAGCTCCCAGCTCCCAGCAGCCCCGTTCTGGAAGTCAGGGGGTAGAGTCCAGAGTGTCACCCACCAACTGGGTGGTTGGCCCTCTGGCAGCACGTAGAAGCGTGGCCTTTGTAGCTGACCCGCGTGGTGCTCACACGGCCACCTCCCCCAGCAGGCACCGGCCCTGACTCCGGGGCCCCAGGGACCATCTGACTTGAGCCCCCACAGCCTCCCCTTTCCCTGCTGCCGTCCTGGGGTCCTGCAGGTCCTGGCTGAGCCCTCCTGTCTTGCCCGGAGGCTCTTCGAACTGGGTGGGATCTCTCCGCGCCCTGATTCTCTCTAGTCGCTGCTCCCAGGACGCAGCCACCTGCCGACAATGAGCTTCATGGCCAGGCCCACAGGACTTCCCCAGCACCTGGTGCTCAACGCGAAGTCCTGAGGGAGGCTGAGCAGTGACCACTGTGTAATGAGGTCAGCTCCTAGGCACACAGTCCCTTCTCTGGAAGCCCTCGTGTCGTTAGACTGGAGGTAACAGACATAAAAGCTGTCCACAAGGGAGGGAGTGAAGGTGTCATGGAAGACAGGGCTGCACCCCACTTTCCTCCTGACCGCCACGCCTCAGCAGCTCCTCGTCCTGACCTCTTCCATCATCCGAAGGCTGTGTCCTTGCAGAGTGTCCCCTCGGTGTCATCTGCAGTTGGAAAAATTCGAGGCGCAAGAGTGGACCCTGAGCACAGGTCACGGAGTCACACGGCAGGACCCTCGGGAAATCCCCAGCAATCTGCCCACTCGAGATCAGCCCCCCCAATGCGTCTGATAACGAGAGTTGATGTCCTTCACCTTCCCAGGTCTCCCCTGGGACGTCTGCCTGTGCCAACAATCTCTGAGGTCTGATGGCTTTGCAGCACCCACAAACCGAGAGGCTGCGGGCCAGAGGGCTGTCTTAATGGCAAGGCCTCAGGTTTGTAACTTTAGAAGCCACCAGCCTTTCCAGGCCAACAACTGCACCTGCCTCGAGCTCGAAATCGCATTTCTTCCCAGCACCCTGATGGAGGATTCTAGCAGTCTTCCCCTGGGCAAGGGGCTCCTAGTCCTGTGGGTGCCTGTGGGTGGACCCACAAGCCCATCAGGAGCCCGGGGGTCTCTGCCGTCTGTTCCTGAGGGCCCCTTTGTCGCCTCCGGCCACCCCTAGGCCGCAGAGCCGCTCTCTGCTTCCGCTCAGGTTTCTTGCTTAAACACGGCCGCCCCTTCCGCCTGGGAGGGCTGGCCTTGGGGAGGCATCACTGTGCCTCCACTTGCAAAGAAGGAGAATGGGGAGAGCCCCTGCTCCGTGCTCGACTTGGGGTCTGGGGGAGCCTGAGCTTGTTCCAGGAGGGAGACAGGGAGCCCCGCCGTGGAGATCGCGTCTCCCTCATTACCCTGGAAGCCGGTCTCAGAGGGTCTTCAGTCCAGCCGCAGAAGGGCCCGGCTGGTCTTGAGGGAGCTGCCCCTCAGAACTGCCTCTCTAGGGCCGGAGTCTGGGGGATGCCCTGGTCTCTCCCTCCTCCTGCCTCTGGCTCCGAGGGCAGCTCAGCTCCCCGAGCCTCTGCTCGTAGAGACGGCGGGCCCAGGCCTTTTAGAAATTAATCAGTTTTCCACAACACTGAGCTTCTCTGGGCTGCCATCTGGTAGCTGGCAGGGTTTGAGGGAAGGTAGAGGCTCACCACAACCTCGCAGTATCAGATCCCATTTTATTTTTTAAAAATACTTTATTTATGCACACAAGAGCTGGGTACAGGCCAGAGGTGCGGGAGGTGAGAGGATCCACCAGAGACAGAGTGGGGAGCAGAACAGGCAGATGGACTGAAGCACACTGCTGAGGGGAGCAGCGGGGAGGCAGGAGAGCTCTGCTGCCATGTGGGTCCTCTCCCTGGCCAGGATTGAACTCTCACTGCCATGGCTGCGGAAGCCCCACAGAGCAGTGCTCAGCCCCTTGCGCCACCAGGGCGGGCCCCCTGATTCTATTTTAAACGAGAGGTTCTGAGTCACTTTCCAGCACCATGGGCACACCGAGCACTTGGGCCCCGGGACGGTCCACTGTTCTCCCTGTCCACGGGGTACTGGCCTTGCGGAAAGCAGTGCCCAGGAGCCGCTGGCTGAAGGACCCCTCAAAGGCCAGAGCCTTGGCAAGACCCAGGGCAGAGGGACAGACAACAGAAGGCTGCTTGCCTGCTGCTGGCAGAGGTCTTGTAGTCAGGGCGTGAAAGGCGCTTCCCGGGCCAGCTCTTGGGCTGCCCAGGTGCACAGGGGCAGCAGGGTTGGGGGAGGGAGGACTGGACAAGGGGAAGCCTGGCCCACTCTGGGGGCTGGAGCCCATCCAGGGAAAGAAAGTGCGTTTCCTCCTGTCTGACAGCTGGCGGGAAAGGGGCCGTGGGGCTTCCAGAGCGGGGCCCTGGACTGTGTCCGCGGAAACAGCAGATCAGAGCTGACTCTGCCTCTGAGCTGGGAGGTAGCCGCAGCCCCTGGGACGCTTCTAGAGAGCCCCGGACAGCTTCCTTCCTGTCTCCGGGCGTCCTGGGGCGGCGGGAAGGGTCCCCTGGGCATTCACCCAGCACCTGTGCCCTTCTGGGTTCCTGGCGGGTGGGAGCTTCACGAGGTGCGGACAGGCGTGGGGGGGCCTTCCGGTGACCCCTTGCGGGACAGCTGCGCCCCTCCCAGGAATGCTGCGAGGCCTGCTGAGGGCGCTGGCGGACGGCCTGGCCCACTGGACAGACACGGCTTTTAGGGGACGTTCCCTCTTTGCTTCTCGGGTGGTCTTCAGTCAGAGGACTAAGGTTTAGCATCAGAATGGCCCGCTCAGAAAGCTGGGGGCTGCGCTGTTCCCTGCACTCTTGTTCTGCTTACTGGGGAGCTTCTACTGGAAAGTCCTCAGTGACCCTGTGGGGTGACATCCTCATCCTGTACAGGCCTGACTGAGGGCAGGACACAGGTTCACACCTGGTGCACGGACCCCCAGGTGTCCTCACTTCACCCCAAACGGGGGGCGGTCCTGAGCCTCCTCACGGTGCCCTGGGCAGCACCGCGGGCTGAATGGGGACAACTGAGACAGATGTCACCTTTTTTTTTTAAAGATTTATTTATCTGTGCACACAAGAGCTGGGGCACAGGCCAGAGTCACAGGACGTGAGGAGATTCGCCAGAGACAGAGTGGGGAGCAGAGAAGCAGATGGTGTGAAACACACTGCTGAGGGGAGCAGGGCGAGGCAGGAGAGGTCTGCTGCGCCATGTGGGTCCCCTCCCTGGCAGAGGATCGAACTCCCACTGCTGTGCAGCAGATGCTTCACAGTGCGGCGCTCAACCCGCTGCGCCACCAGGGAAACCCTCAGATGTCATCTTGATGAAAGATTTGGAGGTGCCAAACTGCCAGCCCTAGGGAGCTGGTCTCACCGTTGGGGGATCAGCCCTCGGGAGGGGCAGGGCGAGCCAAAGGTGGCAGCTGGAGAAGCGAGGCTCACAGCACCCGCCATAACCAGTGATCCCGGCTCGCGGTTTAGCTCAGTAGCCCCGCGTGTCTCGCTCACGTGACAGGGTCCGAGGCGGCCTGGCCACCAGTGACTTTCTCCCACATGCTATGCCCACGGCGATGCCTTCTTCTGTGTCTGCGATGCCCCAGGCCTTCTGCTGCAGACAGAGAGAAGAGCGTGGGCAGGTCACATCTGTTTGTGAGCACCCCGACCTGGCAGTGATGCTCAGCGCGTCTGACCCTACTCCCCCGGCGCAGATGAGGTGCATGGCCTCCTGGATGCCGGGAGGTGAAGTGCAGTGCAGGCGGAGTCCCCACTTGGCAGGGGGTGCGCTCTGTGGGTGTGTGCCCGTGGCTGTCTGTGCAGGGCAGTGGGGGCAGGGGCGCAGCAGAGGGGAGGCTGCTCTTCGAGGGCACCTGACAAGAAGGAAAGGGAGGGTGAAGCTGCGGGACCCCAGCCCCAGGAAAGGTGTCACCAGCAAGGCCCGGAGCGGGACAGCGTGGCGCCCACACTCGGGGGCAGAGGTAGAGCAGGGGGCCCTGGCGGGGCGTGGCGGTGGGCAGCAGAGAGAGGGAGTGTGGGTACTGGTGGTCACGCTGCCCACGTGGGAGTCCTCAGGCCAGGGCACCCCAGCACCAGCTGCAGATCCCCCCAGAGACACCTGTGCCGCGGGCAAGTGAGCTCTGGTTCTGGGTGAGAGAGCGGGGCTCTGAGTGGTTCCAAAAGGCCGTCCATCGCACCTCATTGTCTTCCCTGGCCAGTGGCTTGGACATGGTCACCCCCAAGTGTGCCCAGACCCCCAAGTGTGCCCAGAGCACGGTGCATAGAGCAGGTGAAGCTCGTCGTGGGTTTGATTACAGGAATAACTGGGACAGTGAAAACTTTGGAAATCTGGATGAGTGATTTGGGTTTTAATCCCTGGGCATATTTTGCAAGTGAGTAAAGCAGATGACTAATATTTTATTTTCCAGAGCCTAGAATCAATCTTTCTGCTGTCTGTCTGGCTTCTTGGATATTCAGAAGACATCACTTTAGACCAGCCATGAAACAAAAACCATCTCTGACCCAAGTAGGAAGTGACTGCGGAGTGAGTAAGACTTGATGAGGGCAGAAACAATAGAAGGGACTTGTTCTTGAAACAAAAGAAAATTGGTCTTAAAAGAGAATATTTATTTGCATAGGGCCATGGGTAGTTCTCAGATATTTGTCTTTCGGAGAAAAATGAAAGTGTAAGTGGCAATAGCACAAGTCTACAGGAGTAAACTGTCTTTTTGCTCCCCCCAGCAATGCACACTCTAGCCAAAAATGATATAATACAGAAAGTTGAAAATTTGAGTGGGAGAGAAACTTAATAATGATAATTAAATGGATAAACATATGTTCTGCCAAAAGTTCAGCAATGTTGTAATCAACTGAGTAAGAGTTTCTCAGATATTCGACTCAGAGCTTCTTGGTGTGCAAGGAGACGCAGGGAGCTCTCAACTGGAGCGGGCAGGCCCGCCAAGAATGTACTGTTCTACTTTATCCGGAACATCTCAGGATGGGCAGAAGGGCCAATAGAAAGGGAGAAAGGGAAGGAACCAAATGGAAACCTTCTGGTGCACCCAGGCTTCGCTGACCTGTCAAAGAAACCCTTGCAAGAAGGGCGGGATTGAGAGGCATTCGTTACATCACCCAGCCCAGGATTACAAGAGCAGGAAGAGCAAATTACAGGAAAAGTGGGTTGTGCAGCCTCTGGATGCCGATGCAAGGGAAGTAGGTAGCTCTATCACCCACAGAAACTTCCAGCTTCTCCTCCTGAGCCAGAGATCTGGCAGGAACAGGAATGCGCTGTGTTGCCTCCAGGCTCCTGTGGCAGATGCTGCTTGGGCAGCAAGGCAGGAAGGGAGCATGGGAGAGGGAGACTGTCAGGGAAATAAGAGGGGAGCCCTGGGGTATGTGACAGTCTGGGGCTCTGATTCTAAGATGCCCTCACAAATAAGCCAAGCAAAGCCCAGGCCAGGTATAGGGGGGCAGTAAGCAGCCCCCTGAGCCTGGAGCAGAACTTGCATGCCAGGCCTTTTAGGCTGATGTTGCAAAGGCCCCAGCAAAGCCATGATCGCAGGACTCAAGATGTGCCATGGCCCAGAGGAGAGGCTGCTCCAGGCACATCCCTGTTCTACCCTCTGGCCCAGAGTACAAAGATGGGGCTACTAGAGGCAGCACCCCACAAGCCTGGAATTCCCAGACCTTAGGCATCACCTCTGTGGGAGAGGTGTTGGGATGGCAACTTGGGTCTGTGTGAAAATGCAGCCACGCTACATCGAGCTTCCCTTCACCACTCCCTCTCTGCCTCCTTGTGCTTCTGGCTCCTCCCAGAAGCCACAGGAACATGGGGGCGGGGGGGTGGACCACTTGTCTACCTGGCCCCCACATGGGGAGGCTCCAGGTACAGCAGGTTTGGGGCTACAGGAAGACAATTCTGTGTACCTCAGTGACACCCAAGGCATAGGACTTGAATGCTTGCTGTGGACCAAGTGACCGTGGTCCCCAATCCACGGGTGGGCACCCTAACCTCCCAGCATGATGGAATTAGGATGAGGACTTGGGGGTAATTAAGTTCAGAGGCGGTGGTGAGGCTGAGGTCCTTGACGTATAGTGGGGACCTCACAGAGAGGACGAGACACCTGAGAGCTTGCTCTCTGCCCCCTGTGTGGGGACTCCGTGAGGCCCTGCCCTTCTGTAAGCCGGTAGGTGCACCCTCCTCAGTAACCACACCTGCCAGCACCTTCCTTGGGGGTTTCCAGCCTCCAGGAGTGTGAGCAATAGTCGTTGGCGCCCCAGCCGGTGGTGTTTCGTTGCTTTGCACTGTGAGTTCCAGACCCATAGGTGGCCCCTGGGGAAAGCGGGCCCTGTGCTGCTCGCCAAGCCAGGAGTCAGGTGCAAATGCAGCTATCTTCTGCTCAGGCCTCTAGGGCACGGGTAGCCCCAGGCAAGGGGGTGGCCCTGATCCACCTGTGCTGGGGCTCAGGAGGAAGCCTGCAGGCTCCGGGGTCTCCCAAGGAGTCCCTGGGCCTGGGGCGGCTCCCGTGCCCACGAGCCCGTCCTGTGGCACAGTGCTCTGCTTTGTTTCCCTCTTTCCAGACTCCCGCCCATCGTGACCGTGATTTGGGGCAATGGCACTGAACATGGCGGAGCCAGGCTGGGGCCTCGGCTGTGCCCTCCCACCTGGGGACCTGAGCAGAGCACCTTACCTGCTGCGCCTCCGTGGGGAGGATCCAATGACCCGCTCTTGGCGAGGCCATGGGAGGCTCCATTTTCCTGTTGACTTAGACACGGCCATAGGAGTTCACCAGGCCAAGGGCTGGGAGGGAGGTGACATGAGCCAGTTCTGGGCCCAAGCACTGGCGTGTCTGTCTCGTTGGGCTCTGCCATAGTTCCTTTGGGGGATGCTTTAAAGTGAAGAATTGTCTCAGGTGTTCTGTGCCTAGGTTAACGCAATAGGGCTTTGAGATTGGCTGAAGTTGCCAGCTGCACTGGTGCACACACACACACACACAGAGGTTCTAGAAAAACACAGTCCCTGCTTTGACTACTGCCGTGCTATCCTAGTTCAGACTTGCCTGGCTGGTCATGCCAGACAGTGTATTTTATTTTTTTAAAGATTTATTTTATTTTCTTATGCATACAAGAGGTGGGGTGTTGGCTAGAAGTGTGGGGTGAGAGGATTCACCAGAGACAGAGCGGGGAGCAGAACAGGCAGCCTGACTGAAACACACTGCTGCGGGGAGCAGCGGGCGAGGCAGGAGAGGTCTGCTGCGCCATGTGGGTTAGCCCCCTGGCTGGGGATCGAACTCCTGCTGCAGTGGCTACAGATACTTCATAGAGCTGAGACTTCACTCCTTGTGCCACCAGGGAGGCCCCAGTCAGTGTACTTTAAATGCTTGAAAGCCCCGGGGGAAAAATGACCCTGGTGGGTTAGGGTGGGGTCTCCACAGCCATGAGCGGGCATGGTACACTCACAGGACAAACTGGAGACTCAGGGCCTCCTCTAGCGATTAGTGTTGTCACTCTGCCCCCAACCTGAAACTCCGGGGTTCACAGGACACGCAGGGAGCCGCGTCAGCATGGAGGGTCCAAAACAGAGTCCCTCCCTGTTCATCATAAACCACGTGCCAACAGGAACGTTGGTCTTGGTTTCTCAAAAGAATCCGTGACCTCTCAACATTTAAGAACAAGTAGATCAAGAGATTAATGCATTCTAGGGAAGAGGGATTTTTGGTCCACTGTGCAAATAAACAGAAAGATATTCTTTGCCAACTGTTGCATAGACAGTGCGCTGGAAGCCAATTCTAGTCACTCGATTAACGTTGTTGTTACTTTCCTTGTAATTCCTGGATGGAAACTCTCCCTTGGTACCACTTCTCCTGGCCAAATAGTTGCTCTTCCAAATGCCTCGGGGTCCTCTCCAGTTTTGGGGAGCGGCCAATGCCACAACTCTGGGAACACTGTAACCTTTCCAGGCCTTCAAAGGAGCACAGAAAAATAGCTCATCCCCCATGGTCCTCTTCTCTTTCCCATACTGTCTTGTGGATTTTCAGACTTTGCTGTCACTCATTTCCATGAAGCATTTGAGATATCAGATTGTGTCATGATGCAGGGTGTGAGTACCTCATACATCATACAAGTGTCATTTCAACAGAATATTCAAGGAGGCCCTGAGAGACTCAACAGTCAGTTCATAAAATGGTCTAATTCACTGAGGATGAACCAGGGAAATGATTCCATTTGCTTCTTGGTGGACAGCCTGAAATGTGTGCCTCTGCTCTCCACCTTGGGCAACAAGCCACATCCCATGGTGCTCTCTTTGAGCGGGTAGGGTGGGTCCTTCGGGATAACACGGTCTTAGGGGCACTTTCCTGCAGTTGCCTCCTGACTGGTGACAGCAGCTGGGACAGTTTGGGTTTGCAGTGACTGTCAGTGCCACACTCGAAGTACATGGTTGACTTTGTTTAGTTGCGATGTCTCTTCCTACCTACAGGAAACTTACGAAAAAAACCTGATGAATTCATAGTTTTGGTGACGCCCCAGCGCACTCAGGTCCTTCCCTGTACTGAGACCCGACTTGAGGAGGCCTGAACAAAGCCTGGGGGCCGCCTGAGGCGTGCAGCTGGCCCTGAGGGGGACTCTCTTGCCTGTGTAGCTCTGGAGATGAGTTTGAGAACAACTCCTGTTTCCCATGTGGCGGCTCGGGCTTCTGCAGGGAAGGAGTCTCTGCCTGTTCTTGACAACGGACGCCCCCTCCAGCCGTCCCTTTGGGATTTCTCCCCCAGGAGTGCAGGTGATCTTGCTTCCATGGGACCCTGAGCTGTGGAGGGTGTCACGTCTCTGTCCCCCATCTCTGCATGGAGTGGCCACAGCACCTCCCCTCTCAAAACAGGAGCCCGAGATGGCACTGGCCACTCCGCACCTGGATGTCCAGGCTGGTGTCCCACCAGTTGCTGCGAGTGGAGCGTGGGCAGCAAAAGTCACCGCAGCTTCTTCACTGATCTGGGGGCCACGGGAACCATCTGACTACGTGCCCCTCCCCCACCAGAGCCCTGATGGAGCTGGCCCTGCCCTGGAGCCGGGGAGCAGACACGGTGGAGACAAAAGGGAGGGGTCACCCCGGGGGTTAAGGACTGATGACACAAGGCAGGGGCAGAATTTGAGCCAGGAACATACAACTTGGACCAACGCAGGAGCTTCAGATGGAGCCGCGTGACGCAAGCCAGCTGGGAGTCCCCAGCGTGTGGTGATGGGAAGTCTTCTGTGGAAGGGCAGGGCCAGATAATCAGCTGACCAGAGCATTCCAACTACATATTAATCCCTTGGGTAAAGGTCTGCTTTTAGCGGGGAGTTTGTCCGTCATCATCTTAAAGAATGTATCGTGGGATAGATAAGGAGACGGACATGAAGAGGAACTGGGTAGCAGCCCATGGCCCCGGCCACCTGGTCCCTGGCTCCTTCCCCACCCCCCATGGGGGCAGCGGTGGCTCCATCATCCCGTTGGCCCATCTGAAGTGGACACCTTCTTGTCTTCAACAGAGCAAAGTCTGTGCCTGTGCCTGGACTATTTGTCTAGGGGGTTGGCATGCTCGTGATGGGCCTTCGGGTTCAAAGGTGGGAACTCACAGGCGGGTTGGATGAGAGCAACTTGTAATGTCTCTCTTGGTCATCTTCCCCTTCCCAGGAATCTCATCAACTTTCATCTCTCAAGGGTCCCTGGGCAACTCACACCCTCAGCTGTGTCAGCTCAGTCCTGGGCGCTTGCTAAGAGTCAGTGCGCGGATTGTGGGGGTGCAGGCCAGAGAGCCCGGTAGCCTGACCTCTGAGTGCCTCTGAGCCAGTCTTGGGGTGAATGCAATGAAACTGTACTCTGACTCCTCAAAGCCCAGTCCAATCC
Source organism: Galemys pyrenaicus (assembly GCA_019455555.1). Taxonomy (NCBI): domain Eukaryota; kingdom Metazoa; phylum Chordata; class Mammalia; order Eulipotyphla; family Talpidae; genus Galemys; species Galemys pyrenaicus. The sequence continues at coordinate 1,496,967 of JAGFMF010011680.1, read as the reverse complement.
TTGAGTGGGAGATGGAGAACACGATGGGAATGAAGCCAAGTGGGGGCGACTCCAAGGCACTGGAGGGACTGCATAGCTCAGCACTGGAGCAAGGGCAGGAAGGCCGAGCAGCCCGGGGGAGAGGGCGGTCCCGGGGGAGCTGCTCCCTATCAGGGGCATCCGTCTCACTCCCATTCTGTGGTGCCCACGGCTCTCCGGTAGGTGCCCCCTCACAGGCTGCCCCTCTCAGGCCCCTTCGGACTCTGCATGAGCCTCAGGTGGGGGCTTCTTTAGGCCTGTGCTTTGGCTCCGTGCCAAATTAGGGTCCAGCAGGCCAGCGCTGCCTCATATGGTCCCCTCTTCTTTTGCCACAGCAGCTGACATTCCAAGACACCTGAGGTGGTGGAATAGTGGTGAGTCCTGTCGGTGTCTGGGGTGATGGCCCAGCATTCTGACTCCGTTTTTCTTAGGCTAGAACATTAGCTCCACCAGCATTTGTTGAATTAGTGCACGGTGTTGAAAGGGATAGAGGGTTTGTGGCATTTATAGGGCTCCTAGCACATGCCAGGTCCTTCGCCCCACTGTGTAGCATCCGATCCTCACAGCCCTTCTCAGGAGGTGCTGTGGACACCTCTGCTTTAGAGATGAGGGAATAAGACTTAGCCAGGGAGAACAGCTCCCCGCACTGTAAGAAGGAAGTGATGAAATGAGACCCAGAGGCTGTGACTTCAGCGTCCGCGCCCTTCACATCAGCCTCTCAGTAGTGGATGATAGTGGCTCTGAGGGCTCGGGAGGGCAGTCAGGGAAGCCAGGTCTTAGTGATGCAGGACCCAATGAGCAGCGAGGAGAAGAAGGAACTTCCAGGCCTCCTGGAACCGTAGGGGCAAACAGACAAAACTAGTTTGTTGGATGGAGAGTGGCCAAGTTTCTTAGAAACAAGTAGTATTTCTCAGCTGGAGCACCCCTGGCGCTGGGGTGGGCTGACCGGTCAGTGTGTGGGACTGTCCCGATCACCAGAGGACATCCGCATGCCTGGACCCTCCAGTAAATGCCGCTCGTCACCTACATCCTGTGGCAACCAAAATGCTTCCACGCACTTCTAATACCTTCTAGCGCACCCCTGGCTGAGAACAGCTTCAGCCAAGGAGCTGGAAACCAGACTGGAGCTGTGACTTGGATCAGACTGAGGGTGCCCTGAAAACTAGAGGAACAAGCTTAGCTGTGATCCTAAAGATGGTGGGGAGTCAGTGAGGGTTTATGGGCAAGCATGAGTGTGTGAGGGGCAGGATGAGGAGCTGGAGTGGAGGAAAACCCAAGCAAAGGGGATCGCAGACTCAAATGAAAGGACACTGTCCAGGTGGCTGAGTCACCTCTTGCTCTGGCTCGGGCAGACCTGCATGCGCGTGAGGACGAGTCAGCCCGCAGTCAGCAGGGATGATAAGCAGAGAGCTCTCTAATCCATCGCCTGAGGAGTTAGGGGCTCTGTGCTCGGGACATTCAGGAACTGGGACGATAAAGAGAGACCCTGCCTTGAAATTATTAAGAGAGGGGAAAGAAGGAAGGGAGTGAACTGGAAGGATGATGACTAGGAGCTACTAATGACTATTTCTTTTCTGATTTATTTAAGCTATCTCTGAAGCCTCCATTCTTTTATCCAAGAGGTCATCAAATGTTATCTTGTAAACTTCATCCCCAAATGAATTTGCAAATAATGAACCTGTTGGGCCAGCCACTGGGTGCTTGATCCAAAAACTCAAGGAACTCATGTCCACACTAAAATGCCCTCAGAAATCCCACCTCCAGGCAGAGAAAAGGACAGGCTCAGAGGCGCAGAGGAGGAAGTTGGTGTGCACACCACTTTAGCAGAGAGGTGGGATTTTAGCAGAGAGGTGCAGGAGGTAACCATCTCTATTTCGGTCCTGAATGGGCACAGTTCCATTGTGGAGCAAAAAGCAAAACCCCAGCCTCTAGCTGCCCTTTGGGATCACCGGGCATCACTCTTTGGCCTGGAAATGATGCTGCAATTGCTTGCATTCCAGTTATTAGACAGCTTCAAGAATGATATGTAGTTTTGTTTATAAGGAAAAATGCCAAACCCCTGAGAAAATTCCCAGAACAATGATTGTAACTCATGACAAGACAGAGTATGTGAAGTTTTTCTGGCGCCTTCGTCTAGGTTGTTGATGTCGAACCTTGTGGGATTTTCTTTTTCATCCTCTGAGGAAGTTATGCTTTTTCGCTAATAATACTGACTTTTTTACAAATGAAACTTCATGGCTCTTTGGGGACAATTCCAAAGAATCCTAACCTGAGATCAGTGTTTTAAAGAATCTTCTCTGCTTCATTTCAGCTGGGCTGTAAATCATCATTTGCCATATCAGAGCGGGAACTGATTTTGCAGTGTATTATCACATTGATACCGACTTTTAACTTAGGGGGTGGGGTGGTATGATTCTGGTTTAATAAAATTTTAAATTATCCCAAGTCCTACTAACATATGCAACCATACTGACAGCAGAGAAAATTGTGTTATGTAATTATTGAAGAACACCACCCAGGAACCTATTCCAAACTTTCATCAGTTCTGAAAAATTTTGGCCATCATCTCTTTAAGTATCGACTTTCCTCCGTTACGTCTCTCCTTTCTTCTGAGTCTAATTGAGTGCTTCTTAATCTTCTAGCTCCATCTTCCATCTCTCTTAATCTCTTTCACTGATTTTGATTTATGTATGTCTCTGTGTTTCATCCTGGATAATTTCTGACTTAACTTTCCATTTCCAGATTAATTCTTTCACTATTTCTAACTCTGTTGAAAGGTCTAAGTCTGGAGAAGGATTCTGGACAGATCCTGGAGTCTGAATTACCAGGACCTCTCTTCCCACCTAGACGACAACTCTGGTGGCAAAACTGTCTGATGTGACTGCTTTGCAACTCTGGTTTCTGTTGGAAACCTGCATTTTTTTTTATTTTTTTTAATTAAAATATTTTAAAATTTACATATACTTGCCATTAATTGCAATCCCCATGTATTCCCCATCACCATCTCACCAGTACACCATCACCTCAGTCCCTCGTGCTCCCATATTCCCTCAACTCTCCCCCTCCCCTCCCCACCAGGTGTCCCCAGTCTGTCCTTGTCTCCTCATTTTCGGTTTCTGTGTCTTTATTGCTGTTATTGTTATTATTATTATTGTTCTTATTCCTTTCCTTGATTTTCCTTTGGTTCCCTTATGTTCCTCCTAGGGGAGGAACCATCTGGTATTTTTCTTTTGCCTTCTGACTTGGGAAGCCTGCATCTTTCAGGGGAAGATGTGCATGTATATTGTGGTTAATTTTGGTCCATTTCTGCTCTTAGTACAGTGACAGCTATCCGTTACCAACTTCCAAGTGTCAGGTGGCTGTGCATGTGGTCCTGGGACAGCTTTTGCACACAGTCTGCAGAAGCCAGGGTAGGCGAAAGTACTTCATGTACCAAGATATAAAGGTTGTGTTCTGTGATTGCTGATCGCACTTCTGATCAAAGATATGTGGACAGAGAGGCGGGCAGTCATTGCTGTTTCATCTTCCATTGCTACAGGCTTCAGTGGTTGAAGTGACTTCCTGGGGATTTGAAAGGCTGGTGCCAATTTACCATCATTCACCTTTTGCATTTTCCCCCTTTGGGAGTCAGACATTAAAGACTTGGACATTCAAAAGCGATTGCATATGCAGGGAGAATTGGAAAGTGTTGAGCTATCAACTTAATGTGACTCCCATAGAGACTGCTTACAACAATCAAAAAATAAGACAGTAAATGAAAACTAATAAAATGGAACAAATCTTGGAGAAAGGGAGAAGTTGCTTTCCAAAGTTACCACATTCAAATGTCCAGGGTTCAAAAAATATTAGAGTGCATTAAAAAAACAAGAAGCCAAGATCCATTTAAAGGAAAAGAATAAATCAAAAACTGTCCCTGAAAAGCATCCATTGGCAGTTTTACTAGACAAAGACTTTAAAACATCCATATTAAAGGAGCTCAGAGAACTCAGGAAGAGGTGGAGAAAGTAAACAGAACCATATGTGAACAAAATGGAAATACCAATGAAGATATAGAAAATCTAACAAGAAGTAAGATAGTATCTTTCAATACACAAAGTTTCTCAATTTTCACGAAGTCTAATTTTTCCATTTGGTTACCAGTGTCTTTGATCTCCTATCCAGGAAATCACTACCAAATGTGAACTTGGGATACAAATTTCTATTAAGACCTACTTATGATTACAGAGTCTCAGGGGACGTTTATCCCTTCACACTGCTCAGTGCCTTAGCACTTAGTAATAACTGATTCATCCTTATTCTGAGAATATAGTTTTCCAGCACTAGATTAATGTGGGGGAGATCCTCCTGGTATACGCTTTACTTTTGACTTTTGCCCCTTCACCAGTAGAACCAATTAACTTGAACCAATTAACTTTCAAGTTACCTGGGTCAGCAAATGCCCTCTGAGGAAAAACAACTCCAATATTGCTCTTACATCTCAGGGGGTCCCTCTTTCCCTTAGATTTTTGTCCTATTCTTCTTTCCTATTATGTTGAAACATCAGAAATTGTTATTTTTTGATTGTCAAAGGAAAATTTATTAAATGTAATGTTTCACTAACCTTTGGATGCTTTTGAAAATTGCTTCTATTTCATCTAGCAATTAAAGCTGTTTTCAGTGAAAGCACTGCCCAAGCCATCTACTCCACCAAATTCCCAGAAATGGAATTGGTGTTTTAGCATTCCCTGCTGATGGCTGTGGGAAGACTTTGCCTTCTGAAAAGCCAACTCACCCATGGGTAATCTTTGGGAACTTTCTCCCACATACTATGCCTTATCTTGACCACAATTTCTCTCTTTCAGCTGACTCCTTTCTCTTCTGCCTTTTTTGGTTAGCAGTTCATATTTCTCTTTTCACTGGAAACTTTTCCAACAAGTAAGAGTGATTTCCTTTTTTTTCACAATCTACCTTCTAAGCAGGGAAAGGAAAGATTATTAAAAGTCAGAACAGGAAACACAGATGAGAGACAAAGGGCTACAGTGAAAGTCCAATGGGAAAGGAAGTCCAGGATTACAGCCATGCCATTGGCTATCAGAGTAGCTGCTCCCACTATGAACAGGAAGAGAGAGGACCGTAAGAAAGATAAATTTAAAAAGAGCAAAACTGATAGATTATTCCAGATGTTTAAATACATTGAGAGGAGAATGTATGCCGAAGAGATTTTAGTGAATCACTAAGGAAAACAAGAGAATAACAGGGTGCGCACACACATAAAACAAAGAAACAAATGAAAACAAAAGCCCTTATGAACTCCAGAGAGAGGAAAAACTGTAAAGATGGTCGTAATCATGCACATTGTGACAAAACTGTATTAATAGAATGGAGGCTATTCCACGGGGGTGAAAGGTGATGTCAGAGTTAAATTCCTATTTCCCATTTTAGAAGGTCAGTAGTTAGTATCTAACCCTAAGAAATAAAAAGATACTAGATACTGGTGTAAGCATGTCACTTCGAAATGAAACTTTTCTATATTCTTCTTACATTGTGAAAATGTAAGAAATGGCTAAAAGTAAAGTCGCTACATCTGAGGATTCAGAATCAAAAGTGACTATGGCAAGAAACTGCTCTTTTAAATTTTAAGTTGTGTAGTATTATTTGACTTTACAAACTATAGTAGAAATAAAGATACATGTGCACCTGTAAATGACTGGTAGTATTATTTGACTTTACAAACTATAGTAGAAATAAAGATACATGTGCACCTGTAAATGACTGGATGTCTTGAGAAGCCAAGAGACTAGTAAAAAAATTAATTTTATAAGAAAATTTGATGAGCTTGCTGATATCAGGTAAATATGTAAAAACCAATAGCTTTTCTCTGTATTCAAAAGATTTAGTTAGAAACGAAAAAAGAAAGATCCCACTTACGTTAGTTGAAAGAAATTCAACAATACCCCTAGGAATACATTTAGCAAAAAGGATATGGTACCTATTGAAGAAAATTGTATAACTTTATCGAAGAAATTAAAACAAGGTTGGTTTAGATATAAGCATGAAATAGTATAGAAACAAAAAATTAAATGCAGTTTTAAATGGAATTCCAAGAATATGTCTTGGAACTGAGTGAACATCTTCCACAGGTAATGTAAAAGAATGAAACCTGAGAATATCCTGAAAGTTCTCTAAAAGAACAGCGTGGGGGAGTTGTTTGCCTCACCAGATTATTACAGCTAACTTTAAAACAGTTGGCACAAAAATACTAACATAAATCAGAAACAAATGAAACAAAATATAATCCAGGAAGATTAACATTGTTATAGTCTTTGACTTGTTTCACTATAGGCATGTATTATTTTATAATTTAAAAATCTAATATAGATAATTAAATAAGAATCTAATGAAATATTTGTATTTATATGCATTTAATATCTCTTTGGAAAAACAATGGCATTTTTTGGTCAGATGACTTTCTTTTCTCTGCATGTGTTTTTCTTCTTTCTAAAATTCCCAGAGGATGTTCAGCATGTATCTCATCATGAATTATTAGGGTCACTTTGCTTGGTTTAAGATTTGAGATTTGCCTCGTCATTTATAAGATCCCACACTCCATGCAGAGCAAGGGCTGCTGCTTGTATATACATATTAAAAAGGATGATTCTGTACTTACTGTTCTTCAGTTTTATGACTTGATTGTTTTTAAAGTGTCAAATACATCAACACACAAAATAGAATGTTTATTGCAGCACTTTTTACAATAGGTAGGACATAGAAACAGCCTGGACGTCCATGCAGAGATTATCGATCAAGAAGGTGTGGTCTCAACAGACAAGGGTCTGATCACAAAGATATACAAAGAACTCACAAGACTCAAGAAAAATAAAGTAAAAAACCCAATTCAAAAATGGGCAGAAGAACTTAAAAGACATTTCTCCAAAGAGGACATACACGTGGCTAATAGACACATGAGAAAATGCTCAACATCCCTCTTAGTCAGGGAAATGCAAATCAAGACCACAATGAGGTAC